>NJDC01000269.1:102739-121538 GCA_002245475.1 Calephelis virginiensis | reverse complement strand
CACGCGGGCCAAGTGGCCCACCACCCTGTATGCGCTCCTCGTGTCCCCTCTTGGGCAGAGACGGGTACTGAGGAGCGCCCTCCCTGGTCCGTATTGGTTTCACCGGGGTCCCGGCTCGACCCCAGTTACTCAGCCCCCCCGCCACGACAAGGCTCGGACCCTCGAGGGGGTGTTTCATGTTCTAACCTAACCTAACCAAACCAAACCAAACCTAAACCTATTGATCATTAATTGGTATAAAACGAATTTATGTTCTTTTTCTAGAAGTTAATTTGATGGTGAATGATGTTATGGCTTACAATCATGCTAGCAAATGATATTATTGAAATTGACTTTATGGGAAGCAAAGTTTCTAGCATGTGAGTAACATAGTAAACAATGAGTATGATATATGAAATTATGAGAAACAATATCATGTCTGTTGACCATTATAGCGGGTGAAATTATGGCAAATGAAATTCGGGCAAACGGGTGTAACCGTAATGTGATATAACAAATGTTGCCTGGGAGAGATCACTGTTGTGGCGATAAGGCCGCCTTTGTGTATCAATTAGTTTAAAGTTTCATTTTTAGTGTATTTATTTTTATGAATTTTGGTGCACAATAAAGAATTATTCTATTCTATTCTGTGGTTCTTAGCTACATTTCAAGTATTTTTTATCGTGAGTTTTTGGTTTTTTTTTATAATTTTACTGTTATTTAATTGATTTTCACTAGATATCCACAACAAACTTCAGCGATAGGAGCAAGCCAGTTTACTTCCTAGACGCCATGATCCATGCTAGGGAATGGGTGACCACACCAGTAGCACTGTACGCCATACACCGGCTGGTGGAAGATCTGAGGAGTGAGGACAGAGATCTGTTGGAGAACATCGACTGGATAATCCTGCCTATAGTGAATCCTGATGGATATGAATTCACTCACACTGATGTAAGTACATGCTATGGATAAGACAAAGTCCCACTTGGCCACTTTTTAAATGGGTGTACACAAAAGAAGGTTACCAAGCGTTCGACATGCTCGTGAAGGGTTTCACACTTAATGCATTCTTAAAATCACTACTTGCAAAAATACCACCATTAAATACTTTTAGCTGACAAAAAAACTTTTCGTAGTGTTTTTTTGTTTTAGCTTGTAATTACGATAGTCACTTTTTTGAAGTTATATTTTGGCGCGAAAAAATGATGAGAGTTTTTAAGTTGCGTGCGCATCTGTTACACAAAAGTCACATCATGAAGTTGACTGCTTTCGAAACATGTTTCTACATTCACACACGTGTTATAGTTTCACACAAATGTAAATTACATGTTTTTTGTAACAGATTTTTTAATTTTTTTTTCATAATGCTATAATCAAATCAATAACTTCTCACGCGCTAACATAAGTACCTAAATGCATTCAAATTTTCTGATCAAATATCTTAAGGACTGCCTGCTGAAATCAAAGCAGTTTTTCAAATACGTGATCATTAAAATTTAATTTCTACACACATTATGGGAGTGAAAAATCTAGAAATGACTTTTTACTCTCATATTATAAAATTACTGGTGACACAAATGGAACATTTATGATGTTCCATTTGTGTCGGATGAAAGGAAGCGAAAATAAAAAAAAATCGCATGGATAATAAATAAGGGGTACTTTTGCGCTTCGATATTTTCATAAACTACCAACAAATCGGAATCGTGGCTTCACGTGAGAAGATCTAGCGAAATCTCAGAGGGTTTGTCTCTTTTCAAACAGAACAGACAAGTCGATTAGACTATTGAAAAGTAAGAATCTTCCTCACCGTATCTCCGAAAACGTAGACAGAGGTCATCCATGTTTAACTGAAGTTACCTCTCAGTTTCGCAGTATGATAGACGGCAAACCTACCGTCAACTAGGTACTTATCCAATTCTAGACACCGATGCTTTTTTTAGAGAATTAAAAAAAACACATTTAGAGTCCAAGCATCGAACCCGAGACCGTAATCAGTGTCAACACATCCGGTGTTACACCCACACACTAGACTAAAAAGGCAATTATGTAAAAATAAAGAAATTATATATCTGCTTTTATGCTCATGTTTCGTTTTTTTTGAATTCAAACCCTAGATGACGATAAAATGTTGTAAAAAAAATAAAATACAAACATATAAAAATTGCAATCACCGACTCAGATATTTATTTTAACCTGCGTGTCATAAAACAATTAATATCTTTACCATAATATCATTTTTTTTTAAACAAAAAGTATTTTTCCATAAATTTTCGACCTGAGAAGCTTTCCTACAAAGTTGAATCTATTTCAATAAAAATCAATGCCACTTTTCATTGTAATTTTATAACTAAAGAACGGGCTCACCTATCCAAATCCAATATTTAGGCTTTGTTCGGACTATTTATCAGATGGTTTATGTGAAGTTTGCATAAAATCGGTAGAGAGGTTCTTCATTTCAAATCGAAACTTTTTTCATGTGGTAATTGTGCTGTCATATTAAAACGTTTTTCAGTTGTTTTTTTCTTTTTGGTTTTGTTGTGTTGTCATTCATGCGGTCATATTTTACGTAGCACGTAACGGGCCGCTAGTACAGAATATAATCTTTATACTTAATCTTTTTACAAATGGTTTTTTGAAATTCTGTTTCGAAAAGAGTAAACATTTTTTTGACGGTCTATAAGGATAGCTTACATTTGAACGGGTCGAGACAGGACGTATTGCAGTGCAATAATCCACCTAGATCGCTTTCATACATTTTTTTATGGATCTAGCACACTATGCCGAGCCGCATCGTGACGGATTTTTTGCGTCGGCTTTTGCGCGCTAGGTCTCCGTTGTGGCCTGCAGTCACCAAATAGGAGAGTTAAAACGATATTTTTAATGTGAATAGAGGTGTTAGTGACGTTTCCCATATTTGACGGTTTTAAGGTAGGGTAACGACTCTTCTATTTTACGCTATTCTTTGGTGTTGAGTAACAAAAATTCGCCGATGGAATGCCTGGCCCGCCCGAGCCAATACGATCTACCCCATCAACAGTCTGCGCTAGCCTATAGCACTGTGTTATAGCCATATAACACTGATACTGTTGAGGAAGAGTTTCATGCATTGCACGCGCGGTTCCTTTACAATAAATTTAAATTAAATATTAGTAAAGAAGAAAGAAATGAAAATTTGTAAAATGGGTCCATAATAACTGTAGATTAACGATGGATCAATATAAGTTATAATGCCTACCCTTTGTTAAATATACTCACTGAATATTCGTTAATATTCAGTGTAATGGTAAAACACAATTATGTTTTAATATCAATTTTAAACAACATGATAGAATATTGCCATTAATTAATCTCGGTTCGCAGAACTAAATGTGATATTCATGTTTGAATTCCTATGGTTTTTAATTTAATTGCCTTTGTGATGATGTTGTCCGACCTTGGCCTTACCTTTGTAAGGTCTCGGGTCGATTTGTCGGGCAACTCAATAATGTGTTTTTCAATTATGTAATAGAAACAAAGTTATCTGGGTTGAATATGTGTCTCGTGACTTGTCATTTACCAAATTTTGGGATTAAAAAGTGACTTCGGCTTATATTCGGCTTCTGAGATGCGTTCCTAATTTAGCATTTAAGCAAAAAAACCACACATGAACTTCTTATCTATTACTGCCACTATAACTTCAACCCTTGCCAATGTATTCTAATATAAGGGTATATTAACAGGAACATTACCAATAGGTTTAACATCCCTTGCTCAAATAGACAGTAAAACCAAATAAAGTTATTTAATTTGCAGTTTCCCGCCAAAAAATGTATACGTATTATGGCGTGACAAAACAGGCAAAATAGTGCGCTATGAATGAATTGGACTTAGCGGAAGCTAAAACCTCCATATATAGCTCCACACAACACACACCACTAAACTGTTTTATTAGCACCAACAATACACACCCTACTAAAACACAACGTACGTTTTGCTTGGTAACCGAAGCATCATCAGGAAAATTCGACTGCACCCGAAGGTCGAGCAGATACTGGCTGGCGCGCATGCTACTCACTCTATTTATAGGCTTTCGCGAGTTCGCTCGCGGGTGTGCTTTAGCGAGTACGCGTGGTTGTTGCACGCAAGCACCTTTGTTGTTAAACAGATGTAGAAGGGGTGAATTAGTCGAATTTGTTTGTTTAAGAGTGTAATTGAGTCTTCGTTACTACATTTAATAATTTCTTCTTGTTTTAGTATATTTAATTTTAATCCTCTCTTACAAGTATGGAATAATTCGAAAGTATGATCTGCTGCGCCATGTCTATCAGATATTTAGCAAAATGCGATTTATCTGGACGAATGATTTTGACAGCCGATATGTGTTCCTTGTAACGAGACTCAAAATTGCGACCAGTTTAACCAACGAATACACTGTTTGCATTCCGAACAATGTCGTTTAAAGGTTCCTGATTTACATTTTTTGTCAATTTGTTTCCTTACCGTTGCATAATATGTTTCTTAAAGAACGTTAGGTTCTAAAAATCTGATCTTGTGAATGAAATTGGGTATTTTCTTGAAAACTTGCAGCTTTTATGTTGGCATTACTGGTTTTAATCAATGATTCTAATACATGGAAATAAATGAATAACAAAATAAATTTAATGAATAACAACAGACCTAAATCTAAATGTTCATAACACAAATGCCTACTTCCAAAATGCTGTTGGAAAATGAATCCTTTCCTCGTAATTGGTGCTATAAAGCATGTACGTTAACCCCTAAACTAACTAGATGATCAATAATCATTTTTTTTATACAAGAGGAGGCAAATGAGTAAGTGGGTCACCTGATGGAAAGTGATCACCACCGCCCACGGACATCTGCAATACCAGGAGTATCACAGATGCGTTGTCGACGTTTAAGGAATGAGTACGCTCTTTTCTTCAAGGTCCCTAAGTCATAATTGTTTGGGAATAACGTCCTTGGTAACTGATTCCACAAAGGTGTTGTGCGGGGTAAAAAATGCCTTCTAAATCGCACAATTTTAGATCGCCACGCATCAAGATGATGGGCATGATACTTTAAACTCTGACGCGATGTCCGAAGCTGGATTTTAGCGGCTGAAATTAAACCAAACAACTCCTCAGAACATTCCCCATGATACATGCGGTAGAAAACATTGAGAGACCCAACATTTCTACGGAGCGCCAAAGAATCAAGCCAATTGGTAATTTCCCTGTCATTGACAATTCGAATTGCTCTACGTTGAATGCGGCCAAACGGAAGGAGCTGGTACTGTGGAGCCCCTGCCCAGAGTTGAGAACAGTACTTCTCAAGAGGATAATGTTATAATCTAAATAAATTGTAAATTTTTCAGCAAAGACTGTGGCGAAGAACTCGTTCCTTTAATCCAGAAGTCAGCACCACCTGCTATGGTATCGACGGAAACCGTAACTTCAACGTTTCTTTTAACACTATCGGAGTTTCTTCCAACCCATGCTCTGATACATACCCAGGAGCAGAAGCTTTCTCTGAAGTAGAGACTGGATATGTTAGGGATATCCTGCATGAGCATTTAGAAAGACTGCAGTTATATCTCAACATTCATAGCCAAGGGAATTGGGTTTTGTATGGTTTTGGAGATGCAAGCTTACCTCCAAACGTAGCACAGTTGCATTTAGTGGGAGCTGTCATGGGTGCAGCTATAGACAAACTCAAGCTACCACAAGCTCTATACTACCGAGTTGGAAATAGTAACTTCCTATTATACGGATCTTCTGGAAGCGCTCAGGATTATGCTCAAGTAGGTATTTAATTGAATCATACGCTACTTTTTGAAAATCCGTAATGACATACATAGAGTTTGCCGTAACACGTTTTTCATATCCAGTCTAAAGATTTCTTGGTTCATCTGTTGCATAGGTTTCATGGAATTAGCAAAGTGAAGATGTTTTTTTTTGATTGATTTTCCTTGAGACACCCAAGGGTTGTAATGGTGCGCTGCCAACCTGAGGCCGGGATGTTAGGCCTCGAGCAGAAGTAAATTTAAGCAACTAGCAAGTAAATGTAAGCACTGACGTTATGACGGCAGGAATAGGTACGGTGGTGGTACAGTTAGATGTCAATATATGTACGTAGGTTTTGTTCTCTTGTGGCAATTTACAGATTAAAACCGTGTATTAATTCAGTGAATCGGCACTAAGAGACGGCAATTAAAATTTAATCTGTCATTATGTCACAATTCTGCAATGAAAATGTCGACTTAACGAGTGATTAAAAGACATTTGACATCTCTGAGTACGGCTGTGAGTGTTACTAAAGACAGTAATCAATATTTATGATTTAAGCTTTGTAAAATTGCAAAAACTCGACTTTGATTTCAATGACTAACGGCCAATATTAATAACCTATCTAAGATAAGAGATAGTGTTATTTTAGATCAGTTGCTAGGTAACCGCTACTATTTTTCAATAATTAACAAAAATTTTTAGCAAACTTTAGCAACAAAACTCTTGAACGCCTATCTTTATCTGTAGATAGGTTATAAATATTGACCGTAAGTCATATACTTACTCACAAATTAAGCATTTTCCTCATTTCCCTAATTTTCTTCCTTCAAAGAAAAAAAAGAAGTTTTAAAATCAGTTCAGAAATGACGAAGAAATGGATTATAATCAAAAAATTTCGGAGCCGACATCGAACTTTGTTTGGTAGTCGTCGGCATTAGACGCCTTATCGTAAAAATAAAAAAGTTGAGGAACCGATTTAAAAATATATTTTTAGGATTCTGTCGCCGAATGGTCAAAACGGAATCCGATTCGATTTGCCTATCTCCTCTCTGTCTGAATGTTACAACTACTTTGTTCCCAAGCTATAATAACTACCCAGTTGGAACTTTGTAGATGTATTTTTAAAATATTTTACAACTTTTACATAAAAATAAAAATAAAGTGGATGCCCTTAGGTAGGTTAGTAGGTAGATACAAAAAATAGATAATGTACAGGGTATCTATAGGTATCAGAGTGTCCTTAAAATTATTTTTCCTACAATATGTTCAAAAGATACTTTGGTAAAATAAGTGGAATTTAATTTCTTAACCAACTTAAAAAAGTAGAAGTTTATACTTTCAACTTATGTATATATTTTTAAAGAATATTAATCGATTTATCTAGCCTTGGTATTGGTCCTACGTTACAAAATTAGATTTTTTACCTGTTGCCCGCGGTGTTGCCCGCTTGATTAATGTTCCCACAGAAATATTTTTTTGGAATATAAACCTTTCTATGTGTTAATTCAAGTTACCCTCTATGTATGTGCCAAATTTCATAAAAATCAGTTCACTAGTATTAACGTGAAGGAGTAACAAACTAACAAACCCACAAATTTTCGCATTTATAACATTAGTTGGATTTGAAGGAGCGTAATTTCGAGGTAGGAGTGAGTATAGACTCGGGATCTGATTATTAAAACTCAAGAAAATCGACGAAAATACTTAACTTTTTGTATACTTAAATATACATACACATTGAGATCTAAGTTGATTTTTTTGCAGTCTTTTAACGCTTATTTGTGAACACATTGATAATTATATAAATAATATATATTAAAAAAAAGTATCTTCACGCCCATATCTCCGAAGAGGTAGGCAGAGGTACAACCAAGGCACCCACGACTAGCCGAAGATACTAAGTCCCACAATGTGATAGGTGGCAAGCCTATCGCCAACCGGGCACATTTCCAATCCCGACTAACATTTTTTTTTTTATAGAAAATTGGAAAAATCCAATTTTCTTTTATAATAATAAATAATTATGTATATATTATATATAATTATCAATGTGTTCAAATTATCATGATAATAGTAAATAAGTACTACTTCTTAGCCATAAACCTTTTTTTTTTATTTAAATTGATTTTTTTTCAGCACATCGGAGTACCTTTCTCTTACACTCTCGAGTTACCTGGACTTGGTTATGGGTTCACCGTACCTCCACAATATATCAACCAGATCAATACGGAAACCTGGTCCGGTATTGCTGAGTCAGCTCGAGTGGCTAACATCTTCTACAGAACAAGAAACCAAAATTAAACAGACAAATAGATATTATTTGCCGTTTTTAAGTTATTTATCTTTAGTTTTTGTAAACTACCTGCATTTCGTGTGTGTTGGGGTTGGTGAAAACCAACTGTGCTCATACTCAAAAATGCATACGTGATATACAGGATGATAGACTCATGGTCGGATAAACAAAAATGGTGGAAAGGTGGTACTATTTTTAATTTTTTTTAAAAAATTTGGAGCTTTTGTTCTTTTGGAGAATTTCAAGTTTGAAATAAACATTTAATAAAAATTATGACATCCTTCATAAAGTCCAATTTTTACTAAAGTGTTTCCAAATCATCTTTTCCCCATTTTAGTTTATTCAACCATGTGCCTAATAAACGAGATTTGAGTTCATGACATAAATGCCATTTAGGATTTTAACCCGAACCCGTCAGTAAATAAATAAATAAAAATCCCTGGACAAGTCACACAAATTGAACCTAACCCCTATGTAAGCTATCGCGACGTGGTACCTTATTAAATTGGAGTCGGTTTTTTGTATCTTTACTGAGCATTAATTATTATTTTACAAGTTGTCAGGCCACATAGGCCATTACATATTACGACTAGCTGTCCCACCAGACGTTGTTCTGCTAATTTTTTTAATGTGGTTTTAATAAAAAAAATTGAGGTGAGTCACCCATGTCAGTCAGGGGTATGCAAAATAGATGTTGGCCGATTCTCAGACCTAATCAAAATGCTCACAAAATTTCATAGTAATCGGCCAAGCCGTTTCGGAGGTGTACAGTAACTAACATTGTGACACGAGAATTTTATATATAAAAATTTGGTATGGATAGCGTTAGAAAAACCCAACTTTTTTAAGTTAAATTTTGGATAATAGGATCCTGTTCGAAGGATCGGAACATGTCTACAAATTCTAGTAATCACAAATAAAAAGGTACTGGTAGGAAAAGATATAAAAGGGATAACAGTAGCTGTTGGCACCGTCTTATTTACGGAATGCAAAGGCATAAAGACTCTAGTTTTATTACCAAGTTATGATTTTACAATTCTCTTTTCTTCCTATTATCCTATTATCCTATTAATATTATAAATGCGAAAGTTTGTAAGTATGGATGTATGGATGTTTGTTACTCTTTCACGCTCGAATGGCTGAACGGATTTGTCTGAAATTTGGAAGACAGATAGATTGTGACCTGGATTAACATATAGGCTATTTTTAATCCCGATCGCACACCGGGTTTCTGTGAAAACGCGGGCGAAGCCGCAGGTAGCAGCTAGTCATAAATAAAAAGGTACTGGTAGGAAGAGATATAAAAGGGATAACAGTAGCTGTTGGTACCGTCTTATTTACAGAATGCAAAGGCATAAAGACTCTAGTTTTATTACCAAGTTATGATTTTATAATTCTCTTTTCGATCATGACTTAGACCATATGGTTGGTTATGGTTGGTTTATATGGTTTTATGTAAATTTTATTAAGATCACTAGTAGGATCGTGATCAAATTTATATGGGACCACTTAGGAATTATGACATACCTACCTTCCTTAAAAACAATCAAGATATGTTAGTCGTTGACAGAATAATAGAGTTAAATACAAACAAAAGAATAAAACATAATTCAATTAAACACTCGCTTACGTTAAAACTCAATGATATAAGACTGTATTTTTTTCATTGGCAATTTTTTTTTACAAACATAAAATCATAACATATTTACCCAATCCTGATAAAATATTTAGCCGGTTTAATGTGTTTAGTATTGAAAGGACTTTAGATAAAATAATGCAATTTACTATCTAAGAATACATGCAAACTTTAAACGCAATTTGTATGATAATGGTAAGAAAACATTGTTTTTCTATATTACAACCGATCAAACTTAACACAGAAAAAAAACTTAAAAATCATAAAAATATAAATAAAGTGAATCGTAAGTAATTGGTAATCTTTGTTTTTTATAGCGTGATTATCGCATATTATATTGTAGTCAAAAGATAGGTGCGATCTGAGTTTCTATTCTGGCAACTTTAGGCGTAAAGGACAATGATGGAGATTTTTAAAGCAATTCGAAACGAATTTTATGGTGTTCCAAAAATGTGCGCTCTTTGGGTTACTTTGCCTACAAGTCGAAGGATCGGAATAACATGCTCTTCTTATTCATATTTCGATTAAGGAAATCGACGACGTACCTATACTTTTGTATACGAAATCGAAAAGTAAATTTTGTTAGTCTTCTAATTTTGCGTAAAGATAATAATGTACCTAGTTGTTTGTTGTCTGAGTCAATTTTATTTTTTAATTAGTACTCATTCCTTAAAGGTCGTCAATGCATATGTGATACTCCTGGTGTTGCGGATGTCCGTGGGCGGAGGTGATCACTTTCCATCAGGTGACCCACTTGCTCGTTTGCCTCCTCTTCTACAAAAAAAAAATGATTTAAATCAATTTGCCTTTTTATTAATACTTTAACATTAGACTTGTTAAAATATTTTTGGGTTATGTAATTTACATGTGTATTGTACAATTAAATATTTTTCTCTTATTTTTTAATAATAGTTTGTATTAACTGCTACAAACAACTGCTAGAATTTTTTTTAAAGTTATGCCGGCTTTTTCCAATGTAGATGCTACGTTTATATGAAAATTAATTGTATTGTTCGGGAATCTAAACTTCTAAGATTTTTATGCTTTGCAACGCTCCGCTATTAGTATATTAGTTACGCTGATGTTTTGATGTCGTCTTAAACTTGGCATTCCTATTGAGACATAAAAAATTCACATTATTTCAAATTCGTCAGGAAAGAAGGATGGCCAAATCGTACCTGACGATGAAACGTTTATAAAAAATCGTGCCTATTTAGGTTTGATTCTAACAGGATAGTGTTACTACATAAAAAAACAAAAAAATCTAATTACAACCTTTTTTGGGACATGACAAAAAATAGTCAGGTCCAGCTCCTATACAAATTTGGCCCTTGTTCTTTTGTATTTTCTCCGAACTATGGAAATCGTAAAGAAAATCTTTCAAGAAAAGAGCGTACTTATTTGTTAAAGGTCGGCAATACATCTGTGATACTCTTGGTGTTGGATGTCCGTGGGCAGAGGTGATCTAATACCATCAGGTGACCCATTTGTTCGTTTGCCTCCTGGTCTATAAAAAAAAATCGTACGACATGTTGAGACAATCCCGGCGAATCCAGACTGTCTAGCAACCCTAGTCGCCATTGATGACACGAGGCCTGGAGCTGGAACTAAATCAGAGTTTGATTTAGTTCCGATTTTGACTACCTACTGGAACATTTGAATTGGTTAAACTGTGCGAGCACAGACTACCTAAATACAATCGTCATACAAGTGGAAAACAAACAGAATGAACGTATCTAGTACTCGTATATACCTACCATTGCGACGTTGCCGCTCCTACGGTGTTTGACAACAGATAACCACAATATTTGCCCTTGGATGACGTAGCTTACCGTATCATGCAACTCAGTGACATTATTGACTTGTCAATTTTTAGTGAGGTGCGATAAAAATAGGTTATATCGATACTCGATAAATGAAATTCAGAATTAAGTACTGGCACGGAGTAAATACAAATGCAGGCTTTTATTTTTAAACTTTAGAAAAATACAGACGATGTACTAGGTGTTTAGCGCCCTGTCAAAACAATGAACAATCTAAAATAATGCCTCATAAATAAATTATGGTAGAGTTTCGCAACGACTCACCCGGATTGGTACAACTGCCTTACCTATTCCTGCCACCATAACGTCGTCATGACGTGTTCCGGTTTGGAGGGCAAGGTATCCGGTAAACTTACTTTTGCTTGAGGCCTAACATCCCGGCCTCAGGTTTCCAGGTTCTTACTTTCAGGAAATCCGTCCGCATGTTTGCCTTCCAATATCATATAAAAATGTACTCCAATAATTTATGGTAAGTAGCAGTAGTAGTAGTAAGTAAGTAGTATATAAGTTCATATTTGTACACTATTATGCGTACATTTTAATAAAACAAAAATAGGTCCCTACTGCTTTTCACATATTGCAAAAACAAACACACTAAGAAACTAACAAAAATTAATAAAAATGATTTTTTTTCATTCAGTCAGAAATCATTTGTTATTATTTTATACTGGAATGTTTTTTTTATATATAAACACAGATTTTGATGATCTGGTAATAAACATTCATAGAAAGACGGATTTCTAAAAAAACATGTAAAAAAATAATTATACTTTTTATGTAGGTATGAAGACACATATTGTAGAACAATATACTAGGTACAAAATAAATGAAATATATTGTGTAAAGTACCTATGTGGAAATAGCAGTGTTTCCAAGATAAAACAGAAATGGCTCTAATTATCTTTCGATATCGATAAACATCGGTGATATTTGATTATTAGTCAGCACTACTATACTGCATTGACACTTGACAGTATTAAAGTATAGCTGTCAAATAACTACTGAACTGTTAAAATGATGTCATAGCATATAAATTCTAATTAATGTTTTCATTGTTTATTTTAACTAATACTGAGAATATTTCACAATGTTATTTCCATATGAAGTGGTTTCGGCATTCACAGTGTCAGCGGTATGTAGCTAATTATTCCCTAATGCATTGTAATGAGAAATTTTAACTGCGTATAAAGTATAATTTACAATATGTATGTTATAATTACGTGGTTTTATTTGTGAATCGGTTTATACAATTATTTTAATTACACAAACATAATAATTATATGTTGTATAGTTAAATCAACTTTTGTGTATGTTAAACGTTAGACAAAATCGTCAAGGTTTTTCATTTACTCTAGGTGAATGGGATAAGCTGATAACTGAATATCATTAACCTAAATTCTCCTTAGTTCAACAAGGTAATTATAAACTTCAACTAAAATTAATTTTCATTCGAGGAAATCCAAGGTCTATGTAACTTATTTCTTTTCATATCTGCCATTAGTAATTACGTATTGTTAGAATACCTGTTACCTACGATTTCGTACACGCGTTGAAGTAACTTTCCGTGGTAAGTGATGGGGACAAAATATTGCCTTACAGCTAAAGGTATTCTAAACATTGAGCCTGGCTATATACAACGAAAAATTTCATGAAAATCTATTCAGCAGTTTATACGTGAAAAGTGAACAGACAAACTGAAAAACAACCCCTGTTTTGGGTTCTACATCATATATAAAAGTTTTTTTTTTCATGCACAGATCAAGTTTTATTATTTACTGTATTATTATAGATATGTACAAGTATAGACCATATGGCATTTTTTAAATTTTCCCATAGTTTCACAATTTGCAGCATCTCTACCTCTACCTGAGATTAGAAATTATCAATTTATTATTTTGAAGTAACAATAATTTTGTATTTTTGAAAAAGATATCGAATTAAAAAAGAGAAGGTTCTTTATACTTTTTTTACTTTACTTTAGAAGGTGTTTTTACGTGATTACTTGGACAATAACGAACCGATTTTAATTATTCTTTTTATGTTGTCACTCATAGGTGGTCTTATATCAAATTTATCGATTTTAGTTATATTTTATAATATTGACGACATGCCTGTGTTAAAGACATCATCTTTAATAATATCAACATACACCGATATAAGCAATGTTAAGTTGATATAACTCAAAACTACTTGTGAGATTGATATAATTTACTTCGTATATCTCGGAATCGTTTGCAATATTTTGAAAAGGAGTTGTAAAATCACGCGTGGTGGTAATGGTGCGCTGTCAACCTGAGACCTAGATGTTAGACCTAGAGCAAAAGTTAGTTTACCGGGTACCTTATCATACGAAAAGGAGCACGTCAACGGCAATCACTGACGCTAAGGCGTCAGGAATAGGTAAGGTGGTGGTACCAATCCGGGCAAGTCGCTGCGAAACTCGACCACCTAGACAAATGCCACGGTGTTAGTTACGATAAGCCTATGCTCGCCTTTTACGAGGTGCCTGGCAGGAAGGCAGATAGTCTATTCTGCAAAGGAGCCCGGACCAACACGGGGGAACAGCAGTTTAATTAAACTCTTCACATCTAACATTTTTTTTACAGTTGCTGTCATTCTTTGTATCAATAACGATTTTACTCGCACTGGTCACAAGAAAAGGCCTCATTCAAGTAAACATCACGAAAGGAAAGCACTTCGAATCACAAAACCAAGTTGAAAAATTATTACCCCATGAAAAAGTCACACCGTCAGCCCCTGAATTATTACTGTTAGCAAAATCTTAATTATGTTTTATATTTCAAATATTTAGACTACCGGCAGCTCCTGAATTATTACTGTTAGCAAAATCTTAATATTGTTTTATATATTAAATATTTAGGCATGTGATATTAATGTAAGAATAAGTAATTATTAAACTAATATAGAAATGTAAGGAAGTTATTTTGTTTATATTTTGCTAGCCGTTCCGACGTACTACGTATCGCTTGACATTAACATTTACTTAAAGTTTGTATGGATTAAATAATAAACAGAGTTGATTTGAAATAAAAGTTTGAACATTTCAAATATTCCTAGTTTATAAACTTGTTTATATCTGTACATAATAATTTAAGTAAGCGTTGTAAAACTATTAAAAACCTACTGGTAATTCATGACCATGTCATATTTTATTTAATGACATAATATGAATAAATAATAATTATCCCCTGGACAAGTTAGACAAATTTAATCTAACCCCAAAGTAAGCAAATTATATGTTTATGTTATGGGTGTTAGTCAACGATACTAATACATATAAATACTTTAATAGATACCACAATAAATTTAATAAGCATCCCAACCCGGAAATGCAGACATTTAAATGTTCATCACATAAATGACTGCCACCCTCAGGGATCGAACCCAAGCCTCGCGGTTGGTTAGCACAATGCAGTAACAGGCGCGTACGCCACTCGACCAACGAGGCGGTCAATTAAAGCATTGTTTTTCTCATTTTGTCTGCACTTTTAGCGATTTCTCTTTTTATAAACACTTGCGCCTGACAATAAATGACGCAACACAAAACTTATTAGCAAAATTGCTAAATCCGTTCAGGCGAATGCGATGATCATGCAAAATGGGGATTTAATTTTAGTATATAAATACTAGCTGACCCAGCAAACTTCGTACCGCTTGACATTAATGCTTCGATAGTAGCGCAGTTTGCTGAACCCAATGTAAAACATTCCATAATTAACGACTACTTACAAATTATAAAAGTATCTTCAAGCCCATATCAACAAAGAGGTAGGCAGAGGCACAACCACGGCTTCCACGACTAGCCGAAAACATTAAGGCCCACAATGTGATAGGTGGCAAGCCTATCGCCAACCGGGCACATATCCAATGCCGAGCAACATTTTTTTTATTAGAAAATTGGAAAACCCAAATTTCCTTTTTGTTGCCCGACCCTGGATTCGAACCCGGGACCTCATGCAGTCAAGTCCAACACCTGAACCCCTAGACCACAGAGGCGATACAACTACTACTTACAAATAAAAAAAATAATTAAAAAAACATTTTCCAGTAGACCAAATTGTGAATCTAAACCATTCTCGAATCCCCTTGAACAGAGACAAAAAAAATTACCAGAATCGCTCCAGTCATCTAGAAGTTCAGTGACAAACATACAAACACAAGAAATACTTAAATATTGAGGTAGATTTTTATCATAATAGTTGTTCTTGAAGCATGCACAGCGCGGACAACAGTGTCTGTTTTCTTTCTTTCTCCTGTTAGAAAAAGATATGCTAACTATAGTAATTATGCTTTACCAATTTAAGGTGAACTTAAAGTAAAGCATTAAAACTAGTTACCCAGTCCTTAAACCAAAACGCGATAATGGTCAGCACCGAGGCAATGTAAAAAGAAAATTAACGCTGGTGGTAAGTAAATATGTTCACGCTTGTATTCCCATAGTTATATCTATCCAGAGGTACAACCGTAGCACAGATGCCAACACGAAGAAGCTTTGTCCCACAATTTAAAAAAAAATTAAAATATCCCTGGACAAGATACACAAATTGAATCTAACCCCAAAGTAAGCAAATTATATGCTTGTGTTATGGGTGTTAGTCATCGATTCTAATACACAGAAATAATTAAAATAGATACCAGAATAAATTTGATAAACACCCAGACCCGTAATTGCAGACATCTAATTGTTCTTTACACAAATGCCTGACCCCGTCGGGAATTGAACCCGAGCCTTGCGTTTGTTCGGCTTAGTTAGGCGTGTACGCTAGCCATTCGACCAACGAGGCGGTCGTGGCAAACCTATCGCCCACCAAGTAAGTATCCAATCCACAGCATTGTTGGTTTTTAGTAAAAAATACATTTTAAATTGCCTCATCCAGTATTACCTCATGGAGTGTAGGACATCAGATTACTAGACCATATAGATATTACCACTAAAAAAGGCACGTTGTAGGTACTAATCAGCTTTGTTGAAAAATAGTAAAGACTAGTTTGCAACTAATAACTAATAGATTAATGAGTCTACTAGTGAAATAAACCGATAAACTTATTTATTTAATTTATTAACGGACTTCAAAAATGTCGTGGGAACCCTAGTTATACATTTGCCTACCTTGTAGGGATGTGGGCGCGAAGATACTTTAAGAATATACACTTCATATAAAGTAAAGGGCCTCTAAATTAACTATCAGAATTTTAAGACTCGTTATAATTATTAGTTACGAAAAAGTTTAAGTATTAAAAACATGGGGCCTTAAAACAAATTCTTATTTAATAATAAAAAGGCCTTGCGCCAATCTATAACCCCAATAACTTGCGCAGAAAGAAGGCAAAAAAGCTACTCTAATACCTTTAACACGTCGCGTTTTGAATTTTCAATTTAAAAGTAGCTCATTCTAGGTGGACCCATATTATACCTTAACTTTATTATTTGACTATTTTTTTAATTATACTTAATACTGTATGAATATTCATGTACCTCGACGACATCGTGTATTCGGACTATGATCAAATTTATATAAGAAAATCTCATAATCACGACCTAAATTTAAAAAAAATTACGGATTGCACTCCGGGAGTGTCGGCAGAAGTGAAAACTTGAATATTAACGTTGTGCAGTTTTGATATTTTGGAATGGTTAGATAATAATTTTGCACAAATTGCTTTAACTATCAGTATGACAGTACTATCATTTATGTGGTAGAATACAATAATCATTTATTGCCCTATCGTACACAAACATTCACGCAAGCGCCCTGCGCCGTCTTATTCGCGAAAGCGCCCTGCGCCGTCTTACGAATTTTCGATCAGGTCAAGTGTTTAGAAGTTTTAACTGACGCGAGTTTAGAAGTTTTTACCCATAAAATAAGTGCGCAACGTTGCTTAAGAAGTTTTCACTTCAATAAGCACAAAATATTTTTTTCTGTAAAATTTTAATTTCAGAATTAATTAAATAGAGTACTAAAAACTATTTTTGCAAGTACATAAATATATTTAGGCCAACTCCCCTTGCAGCGTAGGCAAAGAGTATGAAATGTCAAGTCAACAAAGTTCAGCTGTTCGGATAACATAAATGTATTACATTATTAGGCATTTGACTAAATACTAATTATACCTCTACTCTCTATAGTTTACATAACTAGCTCTCTTTTGTATATTTACGGTCTCATCACACGTGACTGCTATGTTGGGTCCCTTACATGGTATTTTTACCTCTTATCTCATTGTCACACTTTTTCATATTTGAAAAAAACTCAAATATTTAAAATTCTTAAGCCCTTATCAGTAACTTTTTTTGGGAGACAATCCTATTTTTCTATTTTTTATCCAAACAAGTGAAAGTAACAGGCAACGACACACATATTTATATTTGACAACCTAGTAGTTGGTCTAGAAAAGTAATAGGCAACCCAAAATCTTCGCCTTCTATTTTCCATATGTCATATGCCTACTTTAAGTAAGGATAAAATGCTCTGATTATATAAAGTTTAATTATATTTTTTGGGTAACCCTTTTCTAATTTTTTTTTCTTAAGTACTAAATATAATGAAATGTATTATTCTAATCTTTTACCAGCTAGGTGAAGGTCGATGTAGGTTCAGATCTACTATCAAATATATTTCAAGTGACAAGTTTTGGCACTTAATAACTTTCCTATCACACTGTATATAAATAGGTACATTTTACTATAACGTAACTTTGTAAAAGAAGTAGTAAGTAGATGTTTTTATCTCACAGCAAGATTTCAGTTTTATTTTGTGATATTTTGCTGACTAAAAGTACTTGGAAAGTTCAAAGCTTTTAATGTGACGCAAAAAGAGGAAATTCAGCCGATCAAATTGCTGAAATGAAATATAAAACTCGGGTCTATGAAAGGCTGGATTCAAACGACAAAGGTGCTATGTACTTCTGAAAGGAATAGAAGTAATAAAATCAATCGAACAAATGGAAAATGATTTGACATTCGAATCGCGTCCTTTTAGAGAGAATTAGTACAAGGTGTCTTCAAATGACACGACTTTTTCAACCACAGGGTTGCCATTGTAAATGTAAAGTTTCGATATAGCTACGTTACTAATGGAGTTTACATTCAAAACATAAACCATGATGGCGTTTCTAAATATTGCTACCTCTTTCTAATATACTGACCTCTCTTTCTGAGACTCTTGTACATACATACATACATATCTTCACGCCAAGTCCCTTACGGGGTAGGCAGAGAGTATTGAGTGCCAGACCTCACGATCCTGACAAACCTGTCTTGCTTCCTTCACAT
>NJDC01000269.1:41764-84331 GCA_002245475.1 Calephelis virginiensis | reverse complement strand
ATTTTAACTCCAACACTTTCTTTCAATCCCACTCTTTCTCGGATCTCACTGTTACAAATGCGGTCAGCGAGCGTTACACCACAGATTTTCCGTAGTGCTCTCATTTCGACATATTATATAGATATAGATACTCATAAAGATGAAGGTTCCTTCTTCAATACTAGCACTGGAATACGTAACGTATTGTTTGCATTTTTTTGTTAAAATCTTAAGAAATTTAAAATAATTAACGAATTCTTTTAGAATCAAAGCCTAATTTTTCACTCAACATTGCACGGCCCAGTGTTAGCATCACTACATTATTGTTATCGCTAAATTTATATGCATAAATTTTGAATTCGCTAGCACTACTACGAAATTTAATCTTTACTTATAAAGTAACATGCCCTGACTGACAGATACATCATCGCCGAGCAAAAACTGTTGAGTTACAGCCGTAAAATTTGGTGAGTAGGGTTTTTTTAACGGGGTGATATAGGGGTTGATTGTTCGAATAGAAGACCGTCATTATTTAAATTAGAAACATGAAACTTTACTTTAGGCTACTTATCAAAAAGGAATAGATATGTACCTACATAAGCATTTCTGGAAATTCTACTCCTAAGTGGATGAAATAAGTTTGAATGAAATTCCTTATTAAAAGTATCTTCACGTCCATATCCCTGAAGAGGTAGGCAGAGGTACAACCAAGGCACCCACGACTAGCCGAAGATACTAAGTCCCACAATGTGATAGGTGGCAAGCCTATCGCCAACCGGGCACAATTCCAATCCCGACCAACATTTTTTTTATAAGAAAATTAGAAAAATACAATTTTCTTTTTGTTGGCCGACCCGGGATTCGAACCCGGGACCTCATGCAGTCAAGTCCAACACCCGGACCGCTAGACCACAGAGGCGATAATTAATGGCCCTTATTAATGGGCTTATTATAGGTCTATTATTATAGATCAGTAAATATGCTAACTGCCACGCGAGCAAAGCCTAAAAGGTAACAGCTAGTGCATATAATTTTTCGACAAATTCTGAAATTTTTGTGTAAAATTGTATTATAAATGACGCTTAATTATTCAATACCGCTCATGTCAATTAATTATGCCACTCAAACACTTTTTTTTAGAACCTTCTGACAATAATGAACAAAATAACTAATAATTAGTGATTTTTTTCCATCCGTTCATGCATGAAGCGATGAACGAGTGAAAAATCGTTAATTTTTATGTTTATAGATAAGTAAATCATGATTAAATGAACAATTTCATCACAGTTTCGAATTATCCAAACTCGAAACAAATTTTAACTTCATAATTGAGTGATACTGCTCAAAGCTTAGGAGCATTATTGGATTATCTTTGGATGGAAGATAAGACTGGTTCACTTGTTTAGACACAAGCTGTGCTTCCGGTTTTATCTTTGTTGATTTTGTTTTATTTTGGCAGTGTCCATAAATTTAGAAAAAGTACACATTTGTTTGATCTAAACATATTCCGAATCTAAATTTTTGAATTTAATTTCCAAGCAATATTCACATAATTTTTTTTGATATTACATACACTTTTAAAAAGATTGAGGCCTCAGGCGTAACAGGCGTTTTAACGTAGAGGTGCGATTCGGTTGTACTGCATAATTTTGCCAAAGATCATGTATTTTCATTTAAATTTGAATTTGGATTCTGCAAAAACTTTACTACAAAGTTGACCCTTGATTGCTTTTACTTAAGGGGCTGATACCACCTCTTCTTAGAAGTTTTACTAAAGTATAAGGACGGCAGACTCGAAAAATTTGAAGAAACTTTTAGTTCATTAAGTTTTTTCGGAAAGTAAGTTTATAAATCTATAAATTTTCTACTTATACCTTAAGCTTAACGAAAGTAGATTATTATTTATCAAAAGCAATATTGAAAGTGTCAAGATGGCTTAGCCGAAAAGTATCCGAAAGTATGTAATAAAGTATCTCCCCGTGTTAGCCTTACCTTTTTTTAGCAAAAAAAACTTTTTTTTTAAATAAGCGCTATAAAGCAGCCAATCAAACTTCTAGATTATGTCGCTGAGAAGTAAAGAAAATATATTTTCTTCTTAGAAGATGCATAATTTCTGGTTTATTTCAACATGGGTTTCGCCATGTATTTGTCAAGGTCCTTTACAGAATCATCTGTCTTCCTACCAGCCAACTCATATAAGGCGAGCATAGGCTTACCGGCACTAACACCATGACATCTGACTAGGTATTAGAGTTTTGTAGCGACAAACCCGGATGGGTACAACCGACTTATCTGTTCCTGCCGCCATCATATCAACGTCATCACTTGTCACTAACGTGTTCCGGTTCGAAGGATAAGGTAGCAGTATATGTACTTTCTTTTGCTCGATGCCTAACATCCCGGTTTAAGGTTGGCAACGCACCACTGCCACCTTTGGTGTCTCAAGGCGGCTTGAATTTTTTACCATCAAGAAATCCGTCTGCTTCTTTTATCTTACAGTGCTTTGAGAGCGTTGAACAGGGATGAGATATTTCATTTGCTTATTCACTTTTTATTTTGGGTATATTTTTTTTATGTTTGAGTTTAATGAACAATGACTCAAAGTGAATGAGAATCTTATGCTTCGACTCTCTGAAACAATTTGATATTGAGTGATACCAATACATGTAATATCTAATACTAAATAATAATAAAATTAACAATTTTCAATAACCCCCTACAAAACCTATCTGTAAAAAAGTTGAGAACCATCTTACGCCCAATAATAGATAATAATATATCTTAGATAAGAGATAGTGCTATTTTAAATCAGTAGCAAGGTAACCGCTGTTATTTTTCAATAATTGACAAAAATACCTCATTAACAAAACTCTAGAATGCCTCTATGTGTAGATATGTTATTAATACTGGCCGTTAATAACGTCAGCTTCCAAACAAAAGAGTGTGCATCGAAATCGGTTCATTCTTTATGGAGTAATAATACCATGGCACGTCCTATCGGATCCTCAGGATCCAATAACTGCTGCAAACGCAAGCCCAACCCAAACATACACTCTCAAGACACTTTACTACACCGTCCCCGCCGGTCTCGGCGGTGAAGATCTCTCTTACGCCCGGCGCCTGACGCCAAACGACGAGATACTACTCCTCTATCAAGTCCACCTAGCAACCAGAATGCAGCACCAAGTCGAGGTACGGTCTCCCAAGAGACAGCCATTGTTGCTCGCGTTGTAGGTAATGGTCCAATCCATCTAAATAATAATGTATCGGAGTGAGCACTCTGCTCAGCCCACAAAACTCGGTGAAGTTGTAAAAACCGCGATGCTGGTATCATATTATTCATTTTCAAAAAAAAATGCCATAGACACACAAATACCTCTTGTGCTATCGGCAGGTAAAACGTAATACCTTCCAATAAACTTAATTAAAACTATAAAAAATACTGAATGTGTGATGGGACTGATGTAAAGTCTGTTAGTTAAGTAATTCCTCGCAATTGTCGTGTTCTGATGTTGAGATTAGCATTACTTCATTTAGCATTCTCGACTAAAGTTGGCAACACATCAGTACCATTTTTTTTTTTCAGACACGATAGTTGGCAAATTTAAACCAAAAGCTTAACCGCTGTTGGGAGGTTTTTAATATAATAAGCTTTTATTTTGATAATTCCACGTAAGCAGTGTAACTGTTGTGGCAAATGATCCTCCAAACGACACAGAATGTGACAAGCCTAACTAACGTTCCCACCACCCAACTCCGCGACCAGAACACGAATATAGGAAGAGCTTGGGACACAACATAAATTGTCACGTTCTTTATATGTGACAACCCTTTTTTTTTAACGAGTGGAAATCCTCATGGATACCCGCCACTTTCGGGGGATGTGGCGGGTTATGCCGGACTCCTACCGGCTAAAACCACTCGGTGACCGTCCACTACGCGTATCGGGTGACTGCGGGATCTCCGAAGAACGCACCGCTGTCACCCTTACACCTGCCCGAAGGCTCAACCGCTCAGAAGCCTCCCCCTTCTGATGGCATCACTTTGACGACAGCAGCATGGGGTCACACCATGCTATGCTGCCTCACGTCCCGGTCTGCTTTTTAAGTCAACTGACACCCCGATCAGTTGACTCACAGCCCCAACCCCCTTTTAGTCGCCTCTTATGACAGGCAGAGGATACCGTAGCCCTATTCGTCGCCCGGTACTACAGGGCCCACATGTGACAGCCCTACCTAAAGCTCCCTCCTCCCACCTCCGCGACCAGATCACAAATAGAGTCACAAAACACGGGAAACAAACCACTCATCTCGTTCTTTGCCAACTTTGTCGAAGAACTCACCACAGAGAACACCAAATCGCACTACGACATACGTTTCGCCTCGACACTGAGGCATCCTCAGGAAATCGACCGTACCGTACAAAGGACGACGCACGAGAGAACTCTCGATCGAGAGAACTATTTGTGATCTGGTCGCGGAGGCAACTTAACTTATTTGTGGCAACTTAGGTAGGGTTGTCACATGTAAAGAACGTGACAATATATACTGTTTCCAAAGCTCTTCCTATATTCGTGTTCTGGTCGCGGAGGTGAGTTGTGGGAACGTCAGTTAGGCTTGTCACATTCTGTGTCGTTTGGAGGATTATTTGCCACAACATTTACAATGCTTACGCGAAATTAGCAATATAAAAGCTTATTTTACATCTGTTATAATGGATTTCCGCAAAGTAACGCCTGATTCAATAAAATGTTATAAAATTTGTAACAATAAGGCAGGAATCCTGGTAATAAGTGACCGCCGCCTATACATATCAAAATTAATGCTAGTGGTGCATCGAAATCTCTATAAATAAATATCTACTAACCTTCAATACGGAAGACAACAATGGCGAGCACTAAAGTTATCACGGTAAACATGAGGTTGGGGCACGTTGCTTTTTTTGTTATATTATGTAAGTATGTAGGCTATACAACAATACTTTTTTTTATTTTTTATGATATTGGAAGGCAAACAAGCAGACGGATTTCCTGATTGTAAGTAGTAGACTTTGTTGGCTTGTTTGGCTTCCAATATCATAAAATAAAAGAAAAAGATACACTAGGAAATACTTATTTGAAAATTAATGCTGTTGGAAAATATTTTCAGGACCGTGGTGGCTTATCAGAATCCTTTTACTGGAGACTACTGCGTTCATAAAAACAGAGAGCCTAAAGTCTATGTAAATAGCTTGGAATCCAACGACTCAGCTGACAGTGGAGTATCTGACGAGTATGAGCCCCTGCATCCAGTGCCACCACCGACTTTGCCAACTATTCAACAAGAAAAGAAATCTAAGGTATTACACATTCTTCTTTCTTTCTTTATTTCTATAGGTTTTCGCCTTCATGTTAGTATTTTACCATTAGTTAAGTAGAAATTTGCATCAAATTTTATATCAATTTTAATCAATTATAATTAGTCATCAGTCATAAGTCACCAGTAAGTCATGTCAGGCGGCAACGAGGAAATACACGATACGATGTTTTTTCATGACTATTTCATTTGTGCACTTTCACTGAACAAAATTGTACAAAATGCCACCAAAATTGACTAATTTCACTCAATATTAACACGAAATTCAATAATTGTGAAAACACTTCGACCATTAATCGTCACTTATTCGTCATTTAATCGCCTCTGTAGTCTAGCGGTCCGGGTGTTGGACTTGACTGCATGAGGTCCCGGGTTCAAATCCCAGGTCGGCCAACAAAAAGAAAATTGAATTTTTCCAATTTTCTAATAAAAAAATGTTGGTCGGGATTGGAAATGTGCCCAGTTGGCGATAGACACTAAGTCTCACAATGTGATAGCTGACAAACCTATCACATTGTGAGACTTAGTGTCTTCAGCTAGACGTGGGTGCCCTGGTTGTGCCTCTGCCTACCTCTTCGGGGATATGGGCGTGAAGATACTTACTTACTTCGACCTTTTCTCTCTCGATGGCCCACAAAACCCCTACACATTCTTAAACCTCGATAAGTTACGTTTCTTTGTATTTAAATACAAAATCATAAGAAGTAGTGTCTGTACATTCAAAATATTCCAATGTACCTTCTCATATTATGTGCAAACTCCAAGAAAGAGGTGGTTATCAGTCCGTTGGTAACGGCAATAACGACTGATCCTTTTTCTGAGAGGTGGGATTTGATCCAAATTTTCCATATCCGTTTGTTAGGCCATGCGAAAAGAATGGTAGAGGATAAAAAAATAGGTACACAATGCTTACATGGATTGATGTAGGTACCCGGGGAAATCTAGAGTGACATTCTATGTTCAAATCGTTGAATTTTTCAAAAACCGGCGTGTAAGAAAAGAGTAATGAATGTGAAGGAAGCTAGCATATATTCCTGCATTGTAGCATCTGCAAAGATTATGACGTTTGGCACTCCATACTCTTTACCTACCCCGTGAATTGGCGTGAAGGTATGTTACTGAGTGAAATGAATTGAAATTTATTTATTTGCTGAATATGTATGTTTAAAATTGTTAAAAAATAAATACTCATACCAACATATTCTACCGCATTGTGATCTGTAATGTGTCTGTAACATATCAATCAGATTTTATCCCACAAAAAAAATATTAAGATCCGTGAAGTGATTTATGATATATTTGTTTACCTAAATGACTTAAGGCCAATATTAATAACCTATCTACAGATAAAGATGAGCCTTTTAGAGATTTATTGCTAAGATATTTTGGTTGAATATTGAAAAATAACAGTGGTTACATGGCAACTAATCTAAGATAGCATGATCTCTTATCTTAGATAGGTTATTGATAATCATTGTTAGTAACCCAATTGGAGTAAATTTTTTACAGTTTTTCGCGCAAAAAAATATTTAAATTATCCCAATTATGTTAGATTATAAAAAAATATAATGTTTTCAATGTTCAAAATGACCAATTCATCCTTGACTAGTATTTAAGGCCGCATTTCACGATTAAACTTCACATTTACATATATGTGTACTAAGTAAGCAGCGAGTATCAAGTGGCAAGTGTCACGATACTTTTAGATTGACCTGGCTTCTATATTCAATATCCCATTTCAAACAGTTTGTTTGAAATTTCGGAGACTGCCGGTTTCGGAGACTCCTGACACTACCTTCCTTTAATAGCTGAGCGATTTGTCAATCTATATTTCCCCAGGTAAATTCGTACATCTACATTCACATTGTGTATCTGCTTCGTTAATCTTTTATTTGTGATTCTTTCAAACAATATTATTTAGGTTTTTCTTTGCATGCTATATAAACATGCGAGTAGATATCCTACGGTGTCTGTCCTGAAATTAGCACGTTCAAGCAAAAAATAAACAAAAAAAACTATTCAGCTTTATAGTATTAGTATAGATGATATAATTTTGAGAACAATAAATAAATATCCCTGGAGAAATTACACATTTTGAATCTAACCCCAAAGTAAGCAAATTATATGTTTATGTCATGGGTGTTAGTCAACGATACTATTACATAGAGATACTTGAATAGATACAAGAATAAATTAATAAACACCTAGATCAGGAAATGCAGACATCTAAATGCCTGCCCCCGTCGGGAATCGAACCCAAGCCTCGCGGCTAGTCGATTTGGTTAGGCATGTACGCTAGCCACTCGACCATAAGATCTGATAATATGGATAAGATGGTGATGAACTTAAATCATGTGTTGTCTATAGCCTCAGGTGAGCTGTCTGTTTAATGACTGCCTTTTAACGTACCGATGAAGAGATAGCTTATACGTTTTTAAAGCTTGTCAAAAAATTGACAGCTTCTCTCTCCTTGTCGAAATTTTGGAGCTACAGGAAAGATGGATTGAATGTATTCATAATTTGAATTTCGAGTACTTACTTCATGAATAAAATTATTTGGTTTTGGCGATATCTTATCTAATTTTGTAAACTGAGTTAAAAAAAAACAAAGAGGTTCTCAATTCGGCCAGTATATTTTTTTTGTATGTGCACCGATTTCTCCGAGGTTTCTGAAGCGATACGTAATATTTTTTTTGTTTGATGTGGTCCGTTTAGGTTCCAAAAAAAATTTATTCAGGTAGGCCCATTAGTTTTTATTTTATGAGCATTTTTTATCTTGTTTCACCTATCCCGATGTTTATTTTTATTAAATTAAATCATATCAGCAATAAACTATAAGGTGTTAAATAAAAATAACTACGCCAAAAAAAACCAACTTAAAAACTAAAATGTAAAAAATAATAAAAATTTAATACTAATTATATACTACCTACTATTTATATTATGTGTTATTTACTAAATAGGTTTGAAATCGGTGCCAAGACTTAAACTAATAAAAAAAAGTATCTTCACGCCCATATCCCCGAAGAAGTAGGCAGATGCACAACCAGGGCACCCACGACTAGCCGAAGATACTACCGAAGTCCCACAATGTGATAGGTGGCAAGCCTATCGCCAACCGGGCACATATCCTATCCCGAGCAAAATTTTTTTTTTATTAGAAAATTTGGAAAAACCCAATATTCTTTTCTTTTTGCCCAACCCGGGATTCGAACCCGGGATCTCGTGCAGTCAAGTCCAACAACTGAGCCGCTAGACCACAGAGGCGATCGATAAACTAATAATTATATTAAAAGTAAGTACCTATTGAATTCGTTTATTGGCCCAATATCAGTGGATGAACTTAGATAAGCCACCCCTTTATCAAAGACCCTGACGTCGTCATGACTCAAGATTGTTTCAAATAGTTTTGGCCCGAATAAATGAAATCAGGATAAGTAGATATATTTTGATGAAATAATTAAAAAATCTATTTTTCGATGCTAAAAATATACATCGTCGAATAAAAATGGCCTAATTAACGACAAAAACAAAAAACTTTTTGCTTAAATTTAGAAGCTATACTTATATCTAAGCCATAATATGGCGTTAACAAAAATACATATATCGACTAGCAGTTCCACGCAGCTTTGCCTGCGTAACTTGACTTCTACTGCACCGATTGTGATAAAACAAAACCCATGTGACTGAGGGATAATGTAGCATCCTATAGGTGAAAGAATTTTTGAAAACGGTCCAGTCGTTTCGGAGCCTATTTATTTCAAACAAACAAAAACAATCTCAAATCTTTCTCTTTATAATATTAGTATGTCAATTAATTATTTGTTTTCTTCTGTCGTGATGTCTTAATTCTGAAGATTGCAGTCGCATAATTTTTTAAATCTGAAAGGTCATAAGCTGTGTTAAAATGCACGAAAATGTGTAAATTATTTAATACCTTAAATGAGCAATTCTTGTATATATATAAATATATAATTGGAATCTCGGAATCGGCTCCAATGATTTTCATGAAATTTAGTATGTATGGGGTTTCGGAGGCGATAAATCGATCTAGGTAGGAATCATTCTTAGAAAATTTCATTTTATGCGTTCTTAAACTGAAAATTTTATTCGTGTTTAAGCTGAAAAATATGACTCTTCCTGACATCTACTGGCGAATATTAATACTATTTTTGTGAGCAATAAAGTTGTTCCAGCAGATGGCGTTGCTAAGTGACACGAAGTCAATGAGTGTTAGCTAAAAAAATACCGAGCAAAGCTCGGGCATGTAGGTACTATTATGTAAATTATCAAACAATCATATTGTGTTTGTCGAAAAGTTGGCATATACCCTTAATGCCCCTGAATTACTATGACGAATGGAACTGATTTGTAGCATATTTTGTGTGTTCTAGATGATAATGTCAGCGTTTCTGTGTCTAGGTGTGTTCATTAAAATTCTGGTAACTATTCAGGTTTTTATAAGTATTAGAATCGTTGACACAACCCATAAAGAAATCATATAATTTCCCGTAATTTTAAGGGACTTCGAAACCAGCTTGTATTATGGAAAGAATAGGGCCAAAACACATAACCGTGTTGCGGCGCCGCGCCGCTAAAATCGTCAGTTTGCTTTGTTTGCTCTGCCATAGAACATCGTGAGAAGTTCATTGCTAATTTAAAAAAAAAGTATCTTCACGCCCATATCCCTAAAGAGGTAGGCAGAGACACAAGCAGGGCACCCACGACTAGCCAAAGACACTAAGTCTCACAGTGTGATATGTGGCAAGCCTATCACCAACCGGGCACATATCCAATTCCGAGCAACGTTTTTTCTTAATTTGTTATCAAAAAGTATTACTCTGTTTCAAATAAATAAATAGTGCCGCGCCGCTACAATTGTCAGTGACGCTACTGCCGATTCCAGTAGAGCGGCCCTGCACCGCAATTATGTGTTTTAGAATTAGAATTTGTAGGATGCTAAGCAGGTTTACAAGGATCAAAACATTTGGCACGATACGCACTGCCAAGTAAGGTACTTTGCGCATAGATATGTATGCGTGTATGTAATTTCATTACTTTTAGGTTAGGTATAATTTATGTAAAAAGTAAATCTAACATTATTACATTGTTGTAGGTTTCGGAGCCTGTACAACTTCCTCGCCCACCACTGTATGATAATACCCTGAATAAGACATGGAAATGGGAATACACAGAATATCAGATTTAAAAAAATGTAATTAAATACATAAGATATTTATGTTTTTTTGTCACAGATCAGAATAGCAGTGTCGATAAACTTATCATACCAAGAACCAACATCAGATGGATATGGTAGGGGAGCCCAAGATGGGATTTGTACAGTTACTTAAACCCGTCAAATTATAATATAAAATATACCTTGTCACATGGCTAAACACCTCCACTATATATCCTATATATCATATCTGTATAATCACCTTTATTCTATCTAATATTTTTTTGGGTTTAAAAATTTACTCGAGTCTGTCAAATTAAAGAAAGGTGGGTTTATTGCATGCCATTTAGTGCAAGTTTAAATATTCTGCTGTTTTTTAATGATATTGGAAGACAAGCAAGCAGATTTCTTCATGTTAAGAAATTCACGCCGCTTAGAGACACCAAAGGTGGTAATGATGCATTGCTAACCTGAGGCCGGGCTGTTAGGACTCGAGCAAAAATAAATTTATCGGATACCTTACCCTCCGAACCGGAACACGTCAACGGCAAGCACTGACGTTATGGTGGCATTAATAAGTAAGGCGCTGGAAGCAATCTGAGAGAGTCGCTGCAAAACACTACCATACAGTAGAATGTTACGGTGTTAGTGACGGTAACCCACGCTTTTTACGAGTATCTTTCAACACACAAATCATTTACGTCCATTATCCAACACATTAGGCATATTCACTATCAATATCTAGTGCGCTCGTTTTTCCCTTCTTCATATCTTGGTCATATTTATATGGAATCACCTCCGACCGTTCCAATTCAAGAATCATCTAAATCCGTTATTAGCGTAGTAGCAGCGTAAAAAAAAAAAAACGACGGGTTGCACTCCGGGAGTGCCGGCAGAAGTGAAAATATGAACATTAACGTTGTGCATTTTTGATATTTTGGAATGGTTAGGGAATAATTTTGCACGAATTGCTTTGATTATCAGTATGAAAATACTTTATGTGTTAGAATACAATATTCATTTATTGCGCTATTCTATTATTAGTCTTACGATTTTTGTCTTACGAATCAGGTCACGTGCCCTGGAGCGAGTTTAGAAGTTTTTACCCATTCCAAAAAAAAGTGCGCAGCTCAAGAAGTTTTCACTTCAAAACTACAGACAATTTGTTAACCTCCTCCTTTTTGAAATCTGCTAAAATTGATAAAGAAGTAATGTTCAGGACGATTGTTTTTTATAAATATAACAAAACGCAACTTGTGATTTTCCGAATCACTTAAAACAGCTATTTTATTGATTTTTTGGCCTACTGCTGTTCATATTATGCTGTTTTTGTAAACAGTGTAGAACCAACGCATTCCAGTAGCTTTAACCAATTTATTATCAAAGGCCAGTGCGTACTTTTAGAAGCTTATTCTGTTTGGCCAATTTTGTATCTGAACTCACAAAGGACATGAATTAGCCATAATTCCGACGAGCTTGAAACGTATACAATGATTATCTAACGGTCCGGTTCTGGAACCTCAAAAACCCCGGGGGTCGGGGAACAAAAAAAGAATATGAATTTTCAATTTTCGGATAAAAATAACGTTAGTGGATTAGATACTTGTCCGGTTGGCGCTAGGATTAACACCTATTACATTGAATTGATATTAATTCCAACAAGCTTGAAATGTGTACAATGATTTTCTAGCAGTTCAGTTCCGGAACCTCAAAAACCCGGGGGTCGGGGAGCAAAAAATAAAAAAAAAAGGTTTATTTTCAACTTTCTAATAAAAATAACGTGAGTAGATTAGATACTTGTCCGGTTGGCGTTAGGATTAACACCTATTACATTTCTATTGACCATAATTCCAACAAGCTTGAAATGTATACAATGATTTTTCTAGCGGTTAGGTTCCGGAACCTAAAAAACCCGGGGGTCGGGGAATAAAAAATAAAAAAGAATGTGTATTTTCAATTTTCTAATAAAAATAACAGGCATAACATAAATAATGGCGCAATAATGGCGTTAGGCTTAAAACCTATCATATTTTGGAACGTGGTGTCTTCAGCTAGTCATGGGTGCCCCGGTTGTACCTCTGCCTACATCTTCGGGGAATGAGCGTGAATATACTTGTACTACTGTCCGTCTTTCCGTTCCTATGTTACAGCCAAAGTTATAAAAGTGTCCCCCCTTGGTCTGGTTGTAACTTCTAAAATAAGAGAGCGATAAAAAAAATATGTGGTTTACATTACCGTGTAAACTTCCACTGAAAATTGGTTTGAACGAGATCTAGTAAGTAGTATTTTTTTTAAAAGGTACTGTTACACCAACGCTTAAAATAGTTGAACTTCACTGTCAAAAGATGGCTCTGTGTAGGTTAGAATTACGCAAGCCTATATTTAGCCTAAGCCTTTTAATATAACTAGTGTTCGCCCATTGATCGAAATCAATAAATTTTACGCCCATAATAAATTTTAATATCTTGTTGATAAGTAAGCCATCTCCATTTCTCAAGTGCGCCATCTGTGATCGTTTATCGTTATCATCAATATATTTGTTTGTGTGTGTGTCAAATGCATGGTAGTGTGGATAATGTTTTATTATTTGATTAATGTAATTTATAAGCATTATTGTTGAAAAATGTTAGCGTTCTGCACTTCTGCTACACATAAACTATAAGTGTGCCAAATTTCATACTCCTCCGTTTCCGCAATTTTCCTAAAGAAAGGGTTCAAAGTTTTGGCATCACGTGTTAATATATAGATATCCAATATTATGAATTCGCGCATATTGTCTAAGAGAAGAGATGTAAAAGGTAAACTGTAACCACTGAAAGGGTATGTGAACTTTAATATTATGATTGCAGCTTCCAGCTGCGGAACCCTTCATAGGCGAAGCCGAGTCGCACTTAACAGCTTTATTAATTTTGTTGTTTTTGTCCGTTTCTACATTTTTTATGACTGTCGAGACCTTATAAACCGCGTAAGTGGAACCTTTGACAAATACGTAATAATAAGTGATTCTTTTTATCATCGATAATAAGATAATTTTAGTTTACTATATCACTACATTATTTATTATTATCATAAAACAAGGTACCCGGCCTCGTCTGTCTGATTAAAATAAGCCTGTCTGATAAATAATAAAACCAACAATTTTTTTTATAGTCATTATACATAGAGTAATTCCTGAGGTATGTTTTTTTAAGATATAATTACTTAGGGAATTGTGTAAATTTGTTGGATAATGACGACAGTTACTCAAAATGTCGAAAAAATTCAAGCCCATTGAAGCTTTAATGAAAAAACGCGGCCAAACCCCTTTGAGATATAACAAAACAATGTAATAATAATTCACAATTTGGGATTAAGGGAATTGTTCCTTTTTTACAGACCTACAAAAATCAGCTGTAAATTTCTAACAGCGATTATTTATTATTTGATAATGGTGAAGGTTAAACGGATAGGTACTTAATTATTTTATTATCAAATTCAATACACTGGCGGTAATTTTGTTGCCCATACACTAAACTTATTTTAATTTATCGCTATCTTCTTTCAACGAAAGTAATAGAAAGAGACAAAACACGTTAACCGCTCTCAGATTATTCTGTGTACGAAATTTCTGCAGACAGTTAATCTGTTAATACATGTTTAAAGTGTTCCATCTCTTTTGTTTTGTTTGTTTTGATAAAGATAGCATGTATCTAAAATAAGTTTAGTTTGAGTACAGCAGAATCATCACCACTATGTGTATCTTTGCACAATATAATAACTTTTTATACTCGATTGTGTTGAAAATTTTATATTGCAAAATTAAAATTCATGAAATTCGACATTCAGATACCTCACCGCACAACGCCCTCTATTTATCCTTTGCGATATTAATCGCGAAATAATTTTATTTTTGCAATTGCAAAGTTGTAGTCACAATTTTTTTATTTGCGTTATCTTAATGTCTCCGCATGCATTTAGGATAAGACTGCAAAACAAGCACGTGGCTCTCCTAATGGTAAGAGACAACAGCCTATAAGCACAGTACTCTAGTTCACTTATTTATACGATGCTCGCCTCTACTGACATCTCAGAAAGAGAGATAGTCATAATTTATTTAAAAGTCTTTGATACAAATAGGGCTTGGACGAACAAGGAGCAGAAAATAAATTTAACAGAATAAAGTGTAACACATATTTGTTTTCGGTTTCAAGACTGACGCTATAGACATTAATCAAAAGTTATCTATGGTATTTTCATGTATTCATATTTAATTAAACCAACCAGTATGGTTTCGAATCAACGACAAATGACACAAAGCGAATTATTGGTATCGTTGAATTTTTTTGGAACGAAATTGAAGTACTCGCCGCACTCCGCCCTCTGTTTATCCTTTGCGATATTAATCGCGAAATAATTATATTTTTGCAATTGCGAAGTTATAGCCATATTTTTTTTTATTAACGATATTTAATGTCTTCATACATTTAGGATAATACTGCAAAAAAAAACACGTAACTCATCTAATGGTAAGTGACAATAGCACCCTAAAAGTATAGTAGATATTATAGGTGTGTTGCTGTACTGCTGTCAAGTTATTAAACCTAAATTTACATGTCCATCGCCTACCCTAAGTACTTCATCCTCAACCCCTCACCTGGATATTTTCTAGCACAACACTCTTTACTACCAATGGTCTATTTCACTTATTTATTCGATGCTTGCCTGTATTGACCTTTCAAAAAGAGTCATAATTAATACGTAGGTATTTGATACAAATAGGGCTTGGACCAACAACAATAAGACAGAACAATAAGAAACACATATTATTTGTTTTAGGTCCCTAGACTAACATTGTGGACATTGATCGAAAGTTATCTATGAATACTGTCATATTGTATTAAAATTTATTAAAATGAGCCAGTATGCTCTTGAATCAAAATTTCACGCAAATTGGAATCGGATTTGCCATTTAAGTTACTCTTAAACACAATACTAGCGAAATATTAGTGTTTAGTTAACATTAAATTGTTTTATCGTCATCGTTGAATTTTTTTGAAACGAAATTTTAGTAATCCGCTAGCACTGTGTTCAAGAGTACCTAAACTGACATTAGATTCAGCTTTGGAATTTGCATGGAATCGAGATTCAAAAGTAACCCTACAGATTGTTGCTCAGTTTGTTAACATTACTTTTGGTTTATAGGTTTTTGATAAGTATAGTTACTAACTGCGCTTTAAGCTATATATGCGCGATATATATATATATAGATCAAATTGGTCAAGCGGTTCTTATTTTATCACATTTTTTGTGACAAATTAATTCAATAAATGGCGGATCGTTTTTTCATATGTATTTTTCAGTCAAATTGTAACTTATTTCCGATGGGGATTGTGCTGTAATATTGAAATTTTTTCAGTTATTTCTTTTTTCATTTTTTGTTTTGCTGTTTTATGTCATTCATGCGGTTATAATAGACGTAGCGAAGCAAGTACCGCTAGTATTTTATTTAAATAAACAATTTAATAATAATTTAATTAAATATTAAACCTAAGGTTTCTGTTCCTATTTGCTATAAAAAAAGCGAAGCGACTTCCTGAATATAAGTTTTAATATTTAATCATGTTATTGAAAGAACCTGTGATTGTTAAACGTCAAACTTCCATTGTTGCCAAAGTTAAATAAATGTAAATTAGTTATAAAATATTGCATGAAGTTAATTTATGAAAATGTATTCATGACTGTCTAAATATGTTACTGTAAATTAAATTAAAATATGCTGTTCAATGTTGATAACTGTTTAAAATATTATTTTAATAAAATCATTAAAGTGTAGAGTTTATTAAATAAACTTTTAAAATAGCTATAGTTGTATATTTATTGTGTATTTTTGATGAAATCTTTAATATTTTTAACAATTGTTTTGCGTCTAGTTTTGTTTGTTGCATGATTTTTAATCGTTAATAACCCCCGACGCATAATAAGTAGTATTATAAGTTTGACGTGTGTGTTTGTGTGTATGTATGTGTGCATTTCCTTTCATGTTTTTTGATTGCTAGTTTTAAAGTGAGACTTTTTAAAAGGTACAGTGCCTGAATTTACGTAAACTATGAAGTGAAACTCTACTATTACCCTTAATCATTTTTCCCGTAGAGACACAAACAAATCTCTCTCTTTAGATGATCAGAACAACATATCTTACCCCCAGCAAAAGTCGTGTGCTTGTTCACTATCTTCTCACATAGGAAATATTATGGATCAATGTTAGTGTCCAAAAAAGATATACATTTTCAGATATTCAACTTGAAAGTTCTAATTTTTGGGTTAGATCAATACTTGCTGCCATCAGGTGTTGTCCCTTATAGGAAGCAGGAGTGCTTAATTTATTTCTACAAACTAAAGCTCCTAAAGCTCTAAGTCAACAATGCAAGCCTCTGATAAATATCCTTTTCAAAATATAAAAAAATAAGAGATGATTTGACAGCGACGATGAAGACGATTTCAGCGACCAACTGCGAGGCTCCGGTTTGATTCTCAGCGGAAGCAGGCATGTGTAAGATGAACATTTTGATGTCTGCATTTTCGGGGTAAATTGAATAAATGACCTCTGGGTATTTATTAAATTTATTCTGGTATCTATTGAAGTATTTCTATGTATAGATATCGATGACACACATTCACACTAGCATATAATTTGCTTCTTACTTGGTTAGATTTAATTTGTATGACATGTCCAGAAATATTTATGTATTTATTTATTTTAATTTTTCGAAGAAAATTAATATTCTGAAACATAAATTTTTAGAAATATTCATTTTAGCTTTTAAATTTTTTTCCAAAAGGTTTCATAAAAATAAATAAATGACTGATCCACAGTCCACATGTTAGTTCATGTTTCTTACAATTTAGTTAAACAATATCTTCAAGTATCTACACGCCTGTATCCCGGAATCGGTAGGCTAATGTACAACCAAGGCACCCATGACTAGCCAAGGGGAATGTCCTAAAATGTGATAGGTGACAAGCCTATCGCCAACCGGGTGCATATCTAACCCCGAACAACGTTGCTTTTATTAGAAAATTGAAAAATAAAATTATTTTTTTGTTGCCCGACTCGGGGTCGCACTCGGTACTTATGAAGTCAAGTCCAACAACGCGTCGTATTTGTATCAGATCAGAATGTTCAAGCAACGCATACTAATTCGGTAATTTAAGATCCTTGGGATTTAGTAGTAAGTATAACATGGTTATAGTAACATTGACGAAGGTACAACGGGACTTATCATTGATGAAGGTAAAGGCAGGTTTAACGAGATAGTACAGCACAATTTTAGTAACACAGATAATAAACCAAACTGTATATTGATATCATTGATTTTCACTTTATATCTGTAGTAACAGGAATATTTGCTGTAAAAATATGATTAATAAAATCCTCTCAAAGTTGTAAACTTAAACGGTAATTCATTGTCTGATAATGTTAATTACAGTTGCGGTTTTTAACCTTCTTCGAAAAAGAGGTAATCAGTACGACCTTATGTTTTTCTTAATTTTTTACAGCGAGCAAGCACACGACTCCCCTGATGCTTAAGGACAACCGTGGCCTCTATATGGTCACTACAGATATTACAGGTTCGTCGCTGTCCTGAATACAGGATGCTTGGCCTATTGTCTAGTACATGATAGAGTCATTATCGCAGCAAGAATAAGGCGATGGATTCTCACCGTCTAAGTTGGGTCCAGCAACTCTACCGCCAATGGCTTTGTTAATAACCTAACTTTATTATAACCTTTAACCTGCGATCTCCACTTACGACCGGCCTGGCAGAGAAGCAGATGGCTTATTTTACTCAGAGAATACAGACCAACACGTGATCTACTCGTACATTAATTACTCAAACTAAGCATTTTTTTTAAAAGGTAGATAGAATTAAATTAATTTGATTATGGTCCGTCTACTCGATGTCGTCGAGGTACATGAATATTCATGCATTATTAAACATAATTAAAAAAATAGTGTTATGGTGAAAAAATTTTCGTATAGGAGACCGAGCTACTTTTGAATTAAAATGAAGTGATCAAATCGCAATATGGAAATAATATAAGGATCAAATTTTAGCAGATTTTCTGCTCAAGTTGTTGAAAAATACGGATTAAGGTTTTTTTTATGATATTGGAAGGCAAACAAGCAGACGGATGTTCTGATGGTAAGAAATTTACGCCGCCTAAAGACACCAAAGGTTTAAATAATGCGTTGCCAACCTTAGGCCAGGATGTTAGGCCTCGAGCAAAATTAAGTTTACCGACTACCTTACCCTCCGAACCGGAACACGTCATGACGTTATAGCGGCAGGAATAGGTGAGGCGGTGGTACCAATCTGGGCGAATCGCTGCGAAGAAACTCTACCACCTAGTCAGATGTCACAGTGTTAATGTCGGTAAGCCTATGCTCGCGTCTTACGAGCTGCGTGGCATAGGAACGCAGGTGGTCTATTCTGCTAGTGAGCCCGGACCAACACGAGGAAAAACGTTACGCCTTTTTTTCGGAATATTAACAATTTTATCCTGACTTACATGCCTCTAATCAAATTGCGCTATTTGGTTTGCTTTTTTCATTTCATTTTATGTACATAAAAAACATTACTCTACTTCAACTCAACAACTGTAAAATAAATAAATCAACTAAATGATATGGTCGTGAAACTTCTAATTGCTAATACCTGATATTCTCTTCCTATCACGAAAAGGACTTGGCATGAAGGTGTATGTATAAATCTAAAGCCTGCGGGTCATTAATACCGTTCGCTATCAAAAGTTTGTAGTGTATCTATTTTATATTAGCATGAACCAAAGACCTCCATTAACTAAACTATGCTTCAAAGCTTTGCGGCCATCTCGTTCCGTCTGGCTGCATCAAATTCAATTACTAAAGCATAATATTGTCGTATTTAACAGGTTTATGTGAGTTGGTATTTCTCATGTAACAAAATAATTAATGATTTACGAGTATGATGTATCCGTAGAATATATTGCAATTATTTTGTTAATTAATTGTTGAACTCCTTAACTACTTTAATATATTGTTTTGATTTAAGTAAATTCAAAAAAATATACGTTTATACTTAAAAATTAACACGAATGGATCTTTTAATTATTCTATCTTCTCAGCGAGGATACACGTTACGTTCCGGTGGTAGACTTTAAAATTATATAGACGCGTTACAAGTACCCATAAGTCTATGGGATAAAATATTATTTTACTCTATTAATTAATTAAAGAAACGTTTAAGCTCAATACTCTGTTACGTAAACTTTTTTAGAATGACGCCAAAAAAAACGTTCCTAGCCATCCACGTGGTATTGTCGTTTTTAAAATGATACAATACATTAAAAATACAGTTTCAGCATTGCGCCCACAGTTAGTGCTTATGTTCGTTTCGATATGCACCTTTGAAGTTGAAGCTAAAAATCTTTCTCTATGAGCATCTCCTAGGTCTGCTAAGTTCTTATTACACTTTAGTATTTATGTCTCTAACTTCAAGAACCCCTCAGAATAAGATACATTCCTAACCATATTTTAGGCAAAATATGGTTAGGAATACCATGTTATGGTATACTTTGAGTAATAAACTAATTTTAACACTCAAAGACATAAAAATATAAGCGCAGTAAAACTGCAAGAAAAACACTTCGATTCAAAAATTATATTATCTAAGGGCACAAAAACTAAATATTTTCCTCTAACTCTCTTGGATTCCGTAGTAAGACCCAGACTTGGTTGCAATAAAATCGGTTCAGCTATGACGGAGAAATCGACTAACATTAAAAAAGGAGTTGAGCATAATATAATCTCCTCAAACTTTTTGAAAGTTGGTTAAAAAGTGGCGTTGCTACAATTGGTAGGTATGTGCTAAGGTTCTACGAAGAATAATACTTTTCTGGCTCGTAATCGAAATATGCGTAGAAACAAAACCAAAAACATCTTTCTTAATCAATATTGTATCTTCACGCCCATATCCCCGAAGAGATAGGCAGTAGGCACCACCAGGGCACCCACGACTAGCCAAAGACACTAAGTCCCACAATATGATAGGTGGCAAGTCTATCGCCAAAAGGTCACATATTTGGATATGTGGGATCGGAATTGGTCCCGAGCAATATTTTTTTTATTAGAAAATTGGAAAAAACAAATTTCCTTTTTGCTTTTCGTTGCCCTACCCGGGAATCAAACCCGGGACTTTATGCAGTCATGTGCAACAGCTGGACCGTTAGACTACAGAGGCGATATTATGTTTTCTTAATCAATATTATATATAAGTGTTCAGGAAAATAATGAATATTCAGCTTAACACACTTCCATATTTGATGTCATTTTCGTCCTCCACCGCGTAAGCTGAGGATTACTATACTAAGCTATTTTCAGCAGCTTATGAGAGACGAACTTTGGTTTATGTGATTCAGGGCCTTTAGGGCCAAAACATAAGCGCGTTGTGACGTCATAGACATGTCTCTTACATGGACCATGGTGAGAAACTAATTGCTTATTTGTTATTAAAAAATATTACTCTGTTTAAAGTAAATAAATAGTGCCGCGCCGCTACAATCGGCAGTGACGCTACTGCTTATTCCAGTGGCGCGGCGCCGCATAAAGGTTTTGTGTTTTGGCCCTTAGTGGCAACTACGACGGCTTTATGTTGACTCTGGGAAGGATGCCTCTAGTGTATACAATGAAATACGATTCTGGGACTATATCTAACTTTAGCATTTGTTAAGAAAGAAGCAAAAAAAATCTACTGAGCAATGCGAAAAATTGGATAAAGCTTGTTCATATTTTTTCGAATCCAAAAAAGAGGAAGTTCTTAATTTTACAGTGTTGTATGTTTGTCACGCGATTACTCGACCAATAACAAATTGATGACGATTATTTTCTCAAAATGTAGATGATGGTTTTATAATGGTCTCATAAGAAATTTGCCCGTCTCGTTGGTCGAGTGGCTAGCGTATACGTCTAACAACATCGACCGACCGCGAGGCTTGGGTTCGATTCCCGACGGGGGCAAACATTTGTGTGATGAACATTTAGATGCCTGCTTTTCCGAGTCTGGGTGTTTATTAAATTTATTCTGGTATCTATTTAAGTACTTATTTCTATGTATTAGAATCGTTGACTAACACCCATAACACAAGCATATAATTTGCTTACTTTGAGGTTAGATTCAGTTCGTATAACTTGTCCAGGGATGTTTATTATTATTTTATTATTATTATTTATTATTATTACAATGATCCAATAGGTACTTTTTGAGTTACATTTAATTATGAATATTTTTTGTACATGTCGACCACCTCATCAATGATTAATTAATGCATTGTTAATTAATCATTAATGAGATAGCATAACTCAAAACTACTAGTGTTATATTAATAAAATTTATGTGAGACCATCTCGATGTCAAGCTAAAAATAATTATCAATCATTTATCGGCCATACTTTCCTTAGAACTAGGATACGACAGGAACAACACTTAATTAAATGAGCTAGAAGTATATAATATTTTTTGTCGCTGTGACTTAGGCGTTGGACTTCATGAAATTTCAGATTCGAATCCCGAGTCATACAAAGAAATGAAAATGTGTCTTTTTTTAGTTTTGAAACAACGTTGTTCAGAATTGGACATGTGCTCGGTTGATGATACGTTTGTCACAATGTAATACAAAGTTTCAAATGGATACTTGAGATATTTCTGTGCAAATTTTATGGAGTTGTGATTTGAATGAAAGCGTGAAAATAATTACATTTCATAATTTATTTTTGTGTGGAAAAACATCCACTAGTCTCTATGATGTTATTTATTTATATTTATATTTCTCATTAGAAGCATAAAAACTGGCAATCTGACGGTCTGTTCTACACAGAGAAAGTAGGCCAATACAAGGTGCAAAAATACTTTAAAAGACGTAATTAATTGTAGTTAGTACATACAATTAAAATTGTCATGGGCTGCTTGCAATTCTATATTCTCGTCGTTGAAGACAAAAAAACTGTTTTGTCGATACAATACTCTTAATGATATGGCACGGCTACGGTACGGCTGCGCTACAGCAACAGTATAGCTGCGCTACGGAAACGCTACGACTACGCTTCGTAAACGCTACGACTACGCTACGGGTACTCTACAGCTACGCTACAGCAACGCTACGACTACGCTACGGCAACGCTTCCATTTAAATTAAACTTATAATACATAATATACTTCTGGTCGTCATCTTGTTTCCGTGATATTATTTCATGTATTAACATTAGCTTATTACTAATTTTGTGTTCACAACCGGATTTCCCAATACTACTTTAAGGGTACCTTGGTCGTAGTCTATTTAAAAAAAATAAGTGTGTGAGGACACTCTCGTATTACCAAACACATAGGCAAAAGCTTATATATTTATAGAACCGAAGATGAAATACCCATAAACACATATCTGCATGCCAATTCTCTTATACCAAATGCAGAGAGTATTAAGTAACCCCCCTTGATTACCCTTACGTACAAAAACTCCGGTGTCGGAGGCCTCACTGACGTTGGCAACGCACTGCGGATATTATAGATGTGTTGGTATTTAGCAGTATCTAAACTGTTGTTTGTTTCCCAAAGCAATAAAAACTACATTTTTATGCGGTTTAGCAGTAAGTTCAAAAAATAAAATTCTCATTTCATAGTAATGGAAGTTACGAAAGTTTACACAAGCATAGTAAGTTTAAACAAAATCGAGTAACCGTAGAGCCTTGCTTTTCTTCTAAAGTAATGCAGTGAGTGCAATTTCAAATTAAATTGAAAGAGAAAGAAATAAAACATGCTTAAAGTTTGTAGAGTTCGTAATGTTTATGATGAATACAAACATTCACAACTTTTTTACTAAAGCGTGAAGTCGATTCTGCAACGAAGTGCAAGTTTTTAATACGCCTTTGTTTTAAGCCTATTGAGAATATATCTGTCCCTGTTCATTAGATTTTATATAACATTGTAACGATTTGAAGTAGAAATTAGCTATTTGTTAAATAGTGAATAATCGATTGGAATTATGTCAGCTATTTTCTGTGGTACAATTACAAAAATAGACAAATTAATAAACAGGGCAGTATCCAAATGCTAAGTTTTATATTAAGGATGGCAGTATTGTATCTAAATTACATACATACATATTTCACGAAAAGTCCCTTACGGTACCCCGTAGAGAGTATCGAGTGCTACACCTCACGACATACCTGTCTGGCTTCCTTCACATTAATTACCCTTTCATACAAACACGCTGGTTTCGGGGACTCTTGACACCACCCTCGTATAATATCCGAGTGATCTGACCGTGGATGTCAACCTTGGTCTCCCCGGGTACCTCCTCCATCCACATTCGAGTTGCATATCTGCTTTGTCCATCTTTAATCTGTCATTATTTCCACATGACCGACCATCGGAGCATGCTCTTTCGCATTTTAACACAGCACTTTTTTTTAATCTCACTCTTTCTCGGATCTCACTGTTACGAATAAATCACATCATTCAGTTGTTACAACAAACATTTTAAAGAACAGGTCACACTAATGTTCCTGATGTTCGAACTTATGTATTCACACGATACTAGTATTATGAATGCTCAAGTTTGTCCCAGAGTTGGTTCGCGAATTGATTGTGGAATAGACCGCCTACCTACCAGGCAGCTCGTAAAAGACAAGCATAGGCTTATCGTTACTAGCACCGTGACATGCTACTAGGTGGTAGAATCTAACCTATTCCTGCTGCCATAATGTCAATGCTTGCCGTTGACGTGTTTCAGTTCGGAGGGTTAGGTAGCCGGTAAACTTACTTTTGCTCGAGGCCTAACATCCTGGCCTCATTTTGGCAACGCACCATTACCACCTTTGGTGTCTTTAGGCGGCGTGAATTTCATACCATCAGGAAATGCGTCTGCTTGTTTGCCTTCCAATATCATAAAAACATATTACGATAAATAATTTATTTATTAATTTAAATAGTGTTCATATTTACTACAGTCTACAGATTACCAAGTAGCAGGTATAGAGAGTTAAAACTAAGATTCGAAATGAGCATTGCAGTGCAAAAATAAGCAGTTTACAAATTGTAAGCAATTATTAATTAACAAAAATAATGTGATTTTTGAGTTATCAAGTGACCCATTTGCTCGTTTGCCTCCTCTTGTATAAAATAAAAAAAATATCTACGCCAAGGAAAGGTTAGAGACACCTAAGAACCCTGGACATCTGTCTAAACTGGTATTTCAAAGTGCGAAAATGATATTCCAAAAGACAATCTACACCATGTCAAATTAATTTCTAATAAAATATTATAAGTTCACTTGCATTTTTGCAGTAGAATATCTCTTTCACAGTGTTGGAGCAGACAACAACTGTGCGGTTTTTTCCTGTAACTATCTAGAAGTTTGTGTGTTCAGTTTTCCATATAGTGCTGGAGCTTTAGTGAAATAAAAAAAAATATTACATATTCATATGAGTTGTAATAGCTATGAATATTTTTATTATAGATGCTGATCGATGGAACTGTTAGAGACAATTGGGGCATGCAAACTGTCTAAACCGGAATGTATGGACATACTTTTTTTTAATTTTCTAATCAGTACCTGAGATCCGAGAAAGCGAGGGATTGAAAGAAAGTGTTGGTGTTAAAATGCAAAAGGATATATTCCGCTTGTTCGGTCATGTGGAAGGAATGACAGATGAAAGATTGACAAAGCAGATATACAATGCGATTGTGGATGGATGTAGGTAACCGAGGAGACCAAGGTTGACATTTCTAGATCAGATCACTCGGATATTATCCGAGGGTGGTGTCAAGAGTCTCCGAATCCGGTGTGTTTGTATAAAAAGGGTAATTAATGTAAAGGAAGCTAGACAGGTTTTTTTCAGGATCGTGAGATCTGGCACTCGATACTCTCTACCTACCTCGTAAGTAACATGGCGTGAATATATGTATATATCTAATTTTCTAATCCCTATTCTTCTGTTGCAGGTGAAAGAGTGTCGTGTTGCAACTTGACCGGGTACTGACCTACAGCTTTACCTATTCCTGAGGCCCTAATGACTCTGCCTTGTTACCTTTCGGAGGGTAGGGTAGCCGGTATACTTACACAATAAGCCTAACATTCCGGGTTTATGACAGCGATGCATCCATAATATCTTTGGTTTTTATTGGCACCGGATGTTTCTTACTCATTCTTGCACCAGGAGAACTCATGAAAATAAGAAAGCATCTTCACGCTCCGATAGAGGCACTCAGAAGTACAACCACGTCGACAAATCATAAAATGTAATAGGTAGCAAACCTACCACTAATCGAACACTTACTTAATCCAATGTTTACAACAATACTGTATTTATTAGATCAAAAAAAGACGGGTTGCACTCCGGGAGTGCGGGCAGAAGTGAATATTAACGTTGTGCATTTTTTATATTTTCGAATGGTTAGGGAATAATTTTGCACGAATTGCTTTAATTATCAGTATGAAAGTACTATCATTTATCAACAAATATTATTTTCATATCAATAACCTGCGTTTGGCTTGACAAAAACTCGCTAAAGTAAGACCACGTGACGGTTTGGAGCGTCGTCATATTATCTGTACAACGAACATTGCTCGTCTACACATAAAGTCTATTGATATTATACGTATCTACTATATGTGAGAATGCAATGGTAGGTATATTGCGACATATTATCCATTGTGCACTTTCGGGAATATATAAACAATACAAAAACAGCAATGAATCTACATTTTATTATAGATCTCGCGACGTCGCGCATGCACAGTGGGCCTTCTTACGTTCTGACGATCTGACTCGAGTTTGAAGTTTTACCCATTCCAAAAAAAGTACGCAAAGCCGTTAAAGAAGTTTTCACTTCAAAATACGTGTACAGTTGCCCAACATGGGAATCAAACTTGAGCCTTTATATAATCACCGCCAATATCGGACCACTACATCACAAAGGCAATGATTTAAATTTTAATATTATAAAAATGGCCAACACCGGACCACAAGAGCATCTAGAGTTGATTGAGTGTAAGTTTAACCTTTTAACATTTAAAATGGCTGACTTAATAGTAGAGGAGCCCGCGATGCTAAATGTGTAGTAACTCCAACTTTGTGAGGACCCATTGCACTTTTTCGATTAAATAGCAGAGAGTAAAAAAGGTCATGTGAGGTTTTTCTTTTTAGCGGTGCGTTGCGCATTTAGAAGCTAAAATAACAATTACAGTCACTTGATCGTATGCAAGTTCATCATATATTATGATAAATGCATATATGCCTAATAAGTCTCCGATGACAGAAATATGTGAATCAGACAGTTTGCCGTAATGAACAATCAACATTAAAGAATTGGTTTCTAAAAGTTTCCGACCTCCTTACTCCCGTAAGTCCTGTTCAAATCATCAGAAAATTTAAACATACACTTATAGACATGCAATGAGCCCGCCGTAATTTAATCTGACATGCTCTAGTATATTTTCAAGCTAAAAAAATTAGACAGACAACACTACATGTGCGTCTCTTGAAAGAGGTTTGATACATAAGGTGTTTAACAATGGTACAGCGTACCTCCTATATCTTAATCTGACACACCGGAGTTACTCCAAAAATCCCCGCTTGGGCTCCCCTACTATAAAAATTTAAAACTCTGTAAACGTTGAGGTAAAAAATAATGGATGGTTTTTTAAGTTTTAAATGAATTCTAAATTTATGTTTTCACCTGGATGAATGATTTGGCTTCATTCTTAACAAAATTTCCTATTTAAGTATCTACTGTAAGAACATTTTAAGATACCAATTTATTATTTTAAAAGGAGAGCAAGATTCTAAGGCGCCCAGATGTTCCTTGTTTTTCCAGAAATAAAATCTCTGGTAAAAATATTTACCTTTGTTCGTATTATTGTTCATTGAATTAATTTTTAATAATATTTTCTAAAACTTACTAAAAATTAGCACCAACAGCTACACTCAGAGTCATCAATTAGCATTTAATCTATTATAGAATCACAATTTTGTATACAAAATGTCGACCTAATGACTGTTTGAAAGATAGTTGACGTCTCTGAGTGCCTGATCACCTTCTTTAGTTCCTGCGAATTCCCGTCAGCCCAAGCTAGAAGGGACTATATAGCAGGGACAGGGATAATACTAGCGCTATCTTACGTTATTATAGGTAGGTATACATTTTATTTCGAAGAAAAGAGGGAAAGTCTGAGGTAATCCCAGGGATCAGGGTCTTAAATATGCAAAACTAATATTATGTAGTTGTGAGTCCCAATATTTATGAAATACTAGCTGTTGATGTTTGTATGCTTAAATCTTTAAAACTACGCAACGGATTTTGATGCGGTTTTTTCTAAAGATAAAGTCATTGAAGAGTAAGTAATATATAAATCAAACCGTGTTGGTCCGGTTTCCTTTGTAGAATAGACCATCTGCCTTCCTTGCCAGGCAGCTCGTAAAAGGCGAGCATAGGCTCACCGTCACTACCACCATGACATCTGACTAGGTGGTAGAGCTTAGCAGCGCCCTTCCGGATTGGTACCACCGCCTTACCTATTTCTGCCGCCATAACGTCATGACGTGTTCCGATTCGGAGGGTAAGGTAGCCGGTAAACTTACTTTTGCTCGAGGCCTAACATCCCGACCTCAGGTTGGCAACGCGCCATTACCACCTTTGGTGTCTCTAGGCGGCGTGAATTTCTTAACATCAGGAAATCCGTCTGCTTGTTTGCCTTCCAATATCATAAAAAAACCACATTTGCGTTGTATGTCTATTTTATTTATTATATCTGCCATTCATTCCACATGACTGAACCAAAACAGCATGATTTTTCTCATTTTTCACCTTCACATTTCTCTTCTTTATCCGCCTTTTTTTCTTTATTTAAATACCACGGTTTTATCTGTGTGATTAATCAACTCGATTATAACTAACATTTAAAGGACAAGTCGTTTGGATGATATTACAACATGTCGCCTCTCTGGTCCAGCGATCCGGCGTTGAACTTAACTTCTTGAGGTCCCAGGTTTACTTCCCGGGTCGAACAACAAAAATATCAGAAAATGTATATTTTCAATTTTCTCTTAAAAATAATCTTGCCTGGGATTGGATGTGTGCCCGTTTGGCGATTGACTTGCCACCTTTTACATTGTGGGACTTGGTGTCTTCGGCTAGTCGTGGGTGCCTTGGTTGTACCTCTGCCTACCTCTTCGGGCATAATATTTGTGCATAAATGATAGTACTTTCATACTGATAATTAAAGCAATTCGTGCAAAATTCCATTATAACCATTCCAAAATATCAAAAATGCACAACTTAACGTTGTGCATTTTTGTTCAAGTTTTCACTTCAGCCGGCACTCCCGGAGTGCAACCCGTCTTTTTTTTATCTAATAAATACAGTATTACAACAATACTAGGATTAACAAAACATTGGATTAAGTAAGTGTTCTGTTAGTGGTAGGTTTGCTACCTATTACTATTGAAGATATTTTTTTTTAGTATATAATTAATTTTAAATCTTTATTACTACCTATTTTTTTACTTTTGAAGTCGTTTTTTTAACGTATTTGAAATAAAAAAGCGGCCTTAGCCAACTAGCAAAGTCCTTATTTTTCGAACTTAACCCAGACACGGATGATATTTTTTTTTATTTACTAGAATTATTTATATATATTGTTTTATATATAAATATCTCAACTCTATATCCCCGAAGATGTAGTCAGAGGCACAAGCAAGGCACCACTAGACGAAAACACTAAGTCTCACAATGGCAAGCCTATTGTTAACCAGGCACGTATCCGATCCCTAGCAACGCCATTATTATAAAAAAATTGAAAATACACATTTCCTATTTTATTTGTTGCCCGATCCGAGGTTCGAACCCGCGACCTCAAAAAGTCAACTCCAATGGCCGATCGCTAGACCGCAGAGGCATTTGTATATAATATGAATCAAAAAATGTTACATGTGAAATTGAAATTCCAATCCAGTAGTTTTAGTGTGGTTACAGTGAGATTGAATTCGAACAATTTGATAAAACTCGTCAACAAGCAATAAGTGAGTCCCGTCGTGACCACGGCCTATGCAACTAGGCCGAAATATCGACAAATAAAATAAAAAGAGATCGTGAGTATCCCGTATAAATAATTAAAAAACAAGCAATAACTTTTCATCGAAACATATCGAAAACTAATACAATAAATATTTTTTTTTTTGCAAAGTCCATGGCATTTTTATCAATACGCGATATTGCCAAAAGCTTAACACGGGTAATTGAATAATATATTATCGAAAGCTACAAAACATTTTAAAGCAGGTTTTTGACACGATTTGTTAAACTTTCACAGGATTCTCCCTGTCACAGGATGAAATTGGGAAACTGCAGAATCGTAATTCTTGATTTAGTAATTATTCGAGGGCCGGGTGTTGGGCCTTCCGAGGAGTGCATATTTAGGTCGGCACTCGCGCTGAAGAGCGGGTCGGAGCTTTCTGCCTCCCCCTTCGGTGAGTTTGCGTAGACACACATACCGTGACCTGTTTATGTAAAGTTGTCATAGCAGAATTCTTATTCCAATGTTTACGATGGTTTATTTAGCAACAGATGGGTTTACGCTACAGTTGTTTGTAAGAGAGTATGATGATGTTTGTATACTGTATAGTGAGTGATTCAGTAATTACGGTATTTTTAGGCCCGAAACTGTGTTAAATGGGCGCCCGCGGCGGCCGCACGTCGCTTGAGCGACGCAGCAGTCCCCGGCACGGGGCCCGTCGCGGGGACTCGACTTACGCAGGGTCTCCAGGTCAATTTTAACAGTGTGCATGTACTGTCGTATCTTTGGACGATTAGCACAAAAAACGACATCGTTAAATCTAGGTAGCAATGCGGTTATTTTGTTGTAAAGTTTAGTAAATTAAAGGATAATGAAAATTTATTTCATAAGTAATTTGAAGTTTCGGTTAAAGTCTTAAAACTGGAACCGTATTTAAAAGTCAACAATCTCAAAGTAAGAGCTATGTCAGTCATATCAGCAATGGAATGGCTGGCAATAAATAAACTTTTTACAAATAACTAAATTGTTAACAAATTACGGTAGATTTTGTCAACGTTGTCATATTTCGACGGTAGATTGTATTATAGTGTTGATAACGATGCATTGCCGTAATTACGGTGCACATAGTAACACTGCCCCACGTACTCTAGTCGGCGGGCTCAAGCGTGTCCCCTTAGCGGGAACCGTCGCGGAAAGACGCGCTCGGCTTCCTGCGACGGTCTCCCGCGCGGCTTCCCGCAACGGATCACTTTTGTATAAAGCCGCGCGGGTGCCCGCTTAACCCAGTTTCTGCCCTTATTGGTATGATGAGTTTTACGATATAGTTGTAAGGTAGACTAGACCAGAACCTGTTCTTACTACGGAGGAACAAGAAATGCCTACATGTTATGAGCTCTTGGGATACCAGCCCAGTGGTTCCTGCTCCGCCCGTGTATTACGTGTGTGCACTTTGACATTTTCGACGTGTGTCAGTTTTAGCATTGTTTTATTTTCTTTTGACATAAAAAGATAAACCCTACAAAATATAACACAAAAGTGTTGAGCATTGGTATCGTGGAGCCCAATCCACCACACATTGTGAAAAAGTAATTGAAAAACTTGTAACAATTGAGTGATTTTATCTTTGAAACGTCTGTGTGTTTATTGAAAAAGTTTTCAAAACTTCAACCTTTAATAAGATTGCAATGCGGGCTCCCTCTTAAACTTGATTTCAGCTTAAAAGTTATCGACTAGTAGCTGTTGCCCACCACTTCGTACGCACTTTGAAGTGAATTTTCGTGGTAAGTATTGCGAAGATTTACAAGACATTTTTAACCAACTTCAAACAGGAGGGAAGAAGGAGGTTATATCTATCGACTGTTATATCTTTTTATGAATGTTAATAGATTTCTCTATCATTTATGAACCCCTTTAAAAAAAATTTGAAAGTGTGTACTCCCGAAGGGACCACATTTCCACAAAGTTTGGATATCAGTTTCACCTCGCTTAAATAATAAGATTTGTTGTTAGAATACATAAATTCCTTACGTTTGTTCTTTTACATCTTTAAATTTACGAAAACGAAGTGCATGTACTCTAAGTCTCATGTCATATCCTTATAACAGACGTAGCTATGTAAGCTTTTGAACAAGAGTCTCTTTGAACCCTAACCAGCTTTATATTCCACCACCTCATTAATCGAGAGAGTAGCGTACACACCTAACTTCACCAATCAACTGCGAGACTCGGGTTCGATTCTCAACAGGGGCATGGAATGCCTGGGAATAAGCTATCCCAACGGGGGCAGAGAATGCCTGCCACATTTATGTTATGAACATTTAGATGACTACATTTCCGAATCCTTGTGCTTAATCAATTTATTCTGTTATCTATTTAAGTATTTATATGTATGAGTTTCGTTGACTTACACCCATAATACAAGCATATCATTTACTTACTTTGGGCTTAGATTCAAATTTGTGTAACTTTTCCCGGGATATTTATTAATTAAATAAATTTTTGTTTTATAAATATGTCCAAAATACAGAAATACTTAAATTGGCACTAAAATTTACTAAGTTATCATAGCAAGGCTCAGAAATACAGATATTTTCATATTCGTTACATAAATTTCAGACAAGTCCCGCGGTTTTTCAGAGACTTTAGGCGTATACACTAACTCCTTTATCAAAAAGGTGGCCAATACGATGCTAGTAATATTTATAACATTGTTTTTAATGTATTAAGATAGCGAATAAACGCACGGCTGTCCTAATGCTACGAGATAACTATGGTCTAGACATTAAAGATTGGTATAAAGACATTATACTTAGATGTTATAGGTATGCTATCCTACGGCCGAAAAATAAGGCCCAAGATTACAGAAGTCTACCGGTTACCATATTCTTTGGACCGGAATAAAACACATGGCAGAAATAGGTCACGCGGTGTATCCCTACCTGGGGGCTGATTATGTATCTCAGTGGCTAACTCAACATGGAAAAGTGTACATCAAATGACGTCATATGTGTTTGCTATCTCTGTTGTATTTTTGTTGTTCACTGGAGATAGAAAATAATAAACACGTCACTTGACAGCTATTTGACGTACACTTTTCCATTTTAAGTTTGCAACTGAGATACATAATCGACCCCCTGGACGAATTCCAGCACGTACCTCTGCCACTAGTGATCGTGTCGGAAATAACCTATTTAACATTTGCTCGCCTGCTGCTGTGCAGAAAGGAAAATGCTCTTTTCTATTCAGGAAACCCGGACCAACACGGGCAAAAAGAAATCCTTATTAAAATGTTTTTTTTATAATTATATTTTAAAACTTTGTATAGTTTATCAGTATGTCTAAACAAAACACTTTTACTGGAATCTGTTTAGTTATAAATCTTCAATAGTAAAGTGTCGTAACAGTGAGATCCGAGAAAGAGTGTAATTGAAAGAAAGTGTTGGTGTTAAAATGTGAAAGAGCATGCTCCGTTGATTCGGTCATGTGGAAAGAATGACAGATGAAAGATTGACAAAGCAGATATACAATGGGAACATGGATGGATGTAGATACCCAGGGAGACCAAGTTTGACGTTTCACGATCAGATCACTCGGACATTATCCGGGGGTGGTGTCAAGTGTCTCCGAAACCGGCATGTTTGTACGAAAAGGGCAATGAATGTAAAGAAAAAGAAACAGGTTTGTCAGGATCATGAGATCTGGCACTTGATTCTCTCTGCCCACCCCGTAAGGGTTTTGACGTGAATATATTTATGTATATATGTAGTAAAATGTCAGTTAGTAGACGTGGGAAAAAAACCTCGACCTCCGTCTGGTTTCATTTATCATTAATTCCACGTAACTTTTAAAAAAAAACACAATATCTAAAGAAAAATTTGCTTCAACACGAGCCAAAAAATGACGGAGATAATATGTCCTCTGATGTGCCTTTGTCTTTGTTACCTGAAAACTTTTCAAATTAATTTTAGCTTCTCGTCCCCGGCAAGTTGAATAAGCGTTGAAAAAATATTCAGTGTACAAGTTTTGACAAAAATTAAAAAGTTACCTGACAAATTTTGCAACTAATATTTTTTCTCATTTTTTTAAAACCGTTAAATTAATTTAATCGTTATAAAACTGCAAAACTTCTACATTAATTTTAATAAGTAAATTCTACGTGTCCTTGGGTGACATATAAAGTACTAGCCAAATTTTGGTGTGCGATTCGTAATCGATAAAATTTTCGATTTATGAAGTAATTACAAATAATTTAAAAAAAACAATTTATAATGTTTATCCAAGGCAAAATACAAGATGCATGGTTATAACGTGAAAAAACAAAAAAGTATAAAACTGGTACCTACCGACTGCAGTGGCATTCGCAGGTTGGTGACGTCATGACTCGTAATAAGTGCGACACAGCATAACTGCAAGTAAAGCATTTTTGCTAAATATTTTTAAGTGAATGTTTACAAAAGTAAATATTTCAATTTGGCAAAAGTTGTTAAGCGATTACCCCCTTTTTAAAAATTTTGCCGATCCTTTCAAAGTAAACCTGTATACATTTGCTCCTATAAGTAATCTACGTACACAAAATTAGGTATTTTCCTCGATATCCTAGGGACTTCATCATTTCAAATAAAAAAATATTTTTGAGATCGGTTCAGAGATGAGGGTGAAATCGATTAATAAACATATAAAGTCTAGGATTCGAACGTGTAACATCCTGCTTTTTGAAATTCGGTTAAAAAAAGGTAAACATAAGTGCATCCCGGTCACTCACAATTACCCCCCGAGAGTCCGAGCCTTGTCGTGGGGGGGGGAAACTGAGTAACTCGGGTCCAGCCAGGGCCCCGGTGAAACCAATACGGACCAGGGAGAGCGCTCCTCAGCACCCCTCTCTGTCCAAGAGGGGATACGAGGAGCGCTTACAGGGAGGTGGGATACTTGGCCCGCGTGGGATGGCGGCAGCACGGCCCGCGGAGAAGGGGCGGGCTTTCCATCTAGCCCGCCCGGTCGATATGGGGTTGCGGCAGGTACGGGGTGCCTGTCGCCACTGGAACCCCCGAAGTGGTGCACGCTGTGTCTCCATGCGCGACTTCAGACGACATGCGGCCTCCTGTTGAGAGGGGATGCCCGATGGAGATCGAAGGATCTGGCGCCACTGGGGCTGTGGATGTGTGCGAAAGCGTTCCCGCAACCCCGGTACCTGGCGCAGGGGTAAACACCGTGGGGTTTTAGTGAGTAGGAATCTCACATAACCCGCCACTTCCCCCGAAAGTGGCGTGTATCCATGATGGATTTCCCCACGAAAAAAAAGGGTCACCCACAATTAGCCACAGGCCCTACTTAGTCCCACAACGTGATAAGCGGCAATCCTACCTCCAATCGGTCACCACCACCATACTACGACATACCATCTACAATTTCAACAAAGATAGCCGCTTATGAGCTGCAAGTCAGGGAAGCAGTCATATACAAGGGACCAACACTAACACGGTCAAAACGGACTTTCTGTTTTTGACGTGACAACGACTTATAATTCTTTATTATAAGTCGTTATCATTCATGTATTATTAGATTCTTCACGCCCATATCCTCGAAAGGGTAGGCAGAGGCAAAACGAAGGCACTCACGACTAGCCGAAGACACTGAGTCCCACAATGTGATAGGTGGCAAACCTATCGCCAACCGGGCACATATCCCATCCCAAGTAACATTTTTTGGAACAAAGTTCGTTAAGGCAGGCTTAGAGGTGATAGGGATTTTGCTGCGCGATCGGACTGAAAAAAATTGATAATATAAACGGAAAGAAAAAGTCAGTGGAATAAAACCGTTAAATGAGACGTGCGCAGGCGCGACAGTTATATACACAAGCGAGTAGTGTATGATACTTAACTCTTTCTCCCTCTTTCTTTTCGTTCTATCATCCCTTCTCTCTCTACTACCACTCCACCCCGCCAATGCATAGTATATACTCATAAATTGTGTCGATTCTACATTAGCTGAAGGAATTTCATTCCTACCTGGTGTCCCACGACACCACATTTATGTTTTTTATTCGATAATTAGAAATACCACATTTTCTTTTTGTTGCTCGACCGGGATTCGAACCTGCGACCTCATGAAGGCAAGTCCAATACTTCGACCGCAGACTGTTATCATGGCGACAAGGATAGGCAAGACGGCGAGTTTCTGCACCTTATTCTACCATCTATGAACCCTCCATGGGCGAGTCTGACTCGCACTTTTTTTATGTTATAGGAAGGCAAACAAGCAGACGGATGTGCTAACGGAAAGAAATTCAAGCCACTTAGACACACCAAAGGTGATAATGGTGCGCTGCCAACCTAAGGTCGGGATGTTAGGCCTCGAGCAAAAGTAAGTTTACCGGCTACCTTACCCTCCGAACTGGAACACGTCATGACGTTATGGCGGCTTCAATAGGTAAGGCGGTGGTACCAATCCGGGCGGGTCGCTGCGAAACTCGACCACCTAGTCGGATGTCACGGTGCTAGTGATGGTAAGCCTTATTCGTCTTTAGCGAGCTGCCTGGCAGGAAGTCAGATGGTCTATTCTGCAAAGGAGCCCGGACCAAAACGGGGAATTGGGCACATGGCCTCTTTTATTAAATAAGTGCCCTGGAGTCGTTTAAAAATAAAGGTCATTTGCGTTGATAGCTCTGGTAATAAACTTCTAAGGCACCTTTGAGAAATCGGTTTAATTTAGACTGAATAACACAAATGTTTAAGAAAAGGGATTTAATAGAGTACGGATTAGGTAATTAATTATTAAGAAGTTGATCCGAGCGTAATATTTTTTGCTCGAAGGCAATTACTGACCCTCTTCTAAGAGCTAACCATAAATTAATCCCAAACGTCGTTTCAATTAGCTCAATATCTTTGTAAAGGATCGCTAATTTGTATTAACAGAGGCTTTACTTAGCATATTATTCATTTAACCTCAATGCTAATAATATTGTAACAGTTCGTTAAGCTTAGATTTTTACAATGAAAGATTTCAAATTTTAAGAAGTTAAATATCGGTAATTTTTTGGGGCTAGACATCGTACAACTATCGTCAGAATCATTATCATCAACATCATTATTATCATCATCATTATCAGCATCGGCATGAGAACGTTTAATGCTGGACAAAGGCCTCCTCAAAGTGCACCCCGAGTCACGGTCACCAGTAGCTTGTATCCAGCGACACCCCGCGAATTTTACTAGATCATCAGTCCACTGGGTAGGAGGTCTTCCAACACTACGTCCGGTGCGGGGTCCCCACTCGAGATACTGAGTCATACATTGTGATTGGTAGGTAAATCTATCGCCAACCGGGCATCCAAATCTGGACACAGTTTTTTACTAGAAAATTTAATACACATTTTGAGTTGCCTGACTTCGGAATCGAATCCAAAACCTCATGATGTCAACGCCAATACTGAACAACTAGACCATTGAAGTGATCGAAATGTTTTCACCTAACATTAGCCGAGTTCCATATTCGAAACTTCTTTTAATTTTTGGCAAGGGCGGGTGCTTGGCTGCCATCACTCTCTCAATCAATCGCATCTTTGGTCTAGCGGTCCAGGTGTTGGACTTGACTGCATGAGGCCCTGAGTTCGATTCCCGGGTCGGGCAACAAAAAGAAAATGAGTTTTTTCTAATTTAAAAAAATGTTGCTCGAAATTGGAAATGTGCTCGGTTGGCGATAGACTTGCCACCTATGACATTGTGGGACTTAAGGTCTTCTTTTAGTCGTGGGTGCCCTAGTTTTGCCTCTGACTGATTTGGGCGTGAAGATACTTACTTACTCTAATTTTATTCGTCAGTGAATTTTACTAAATATAACACACAGGCATACGGCGAATGACGTATCGTCCATACTAAAAGAAGGAGTAGGACTGACGACATTCCTATGCTTCCCCTAACAAGACCTTTTTTACAACTTGTTGGTGCGGACTACGTGTAATGATCCGTTAACTCACGGGTAGTGGGAAGCTGGAATAATATTGGAAAATAAGGGGTATATGCCCATACCTAAAAACGTTAGTTTCGTTAGATTTGACATAATATTTTTTTTTGGTAACAAACATTCAGCCAGCTAGACTGATAGTAAGAGACTGCTAAAACATTATCGTAGATGTGAATTTACATTTTTTATTTTTTTCAACGTAAGAGCTTTGAAACTAAATATATTTAAATATATTTCATTTCAAAATTCAGTTGTTGGTTAAAGTTTTCTGTGGAAAAGTACAAGTCTTAATTAGAATACGGATTAATACATTCAGTAAACCCCAGCGGACGAAGGGGTCAAAACATTCCGTCCCTACGTATACTTCAAATTCGTCAAACGTTCAATGCATTTACTTTATTAGACTGTAATCATAAAAAACTTATTACTTAAGCTGCCAAGTAACTAATTAATGATGCTGGAGAAAAAGTTGAAGTCAAAAGTGTCTCCGTTCGAAAAACTTTCGTTTCCTTATAGTACGAGGTCCAAAGGGGAACCTTCGTTGACCGATGTGTTTGCCGGATTACAAACAATTTTTTTATGTAGAGTAGCAAACGCTCGTGGCTATACTATCTAAAATATATATTGATGTTACATATTTTTCATTAAGTAAGGGAGGCAAAACTCAAAGTTACTGCAATATTTATAATATCTAGGACAATTTAATTTTAAAAAAAACATTTAAATTCAAGATTCGATTTATGTTTAAAAATTTAACTTTATCATTTGATTTGTGGGCATACCCCAAAAATCCTATTCCTAACAATATGTATTTAAAGCTACATCAGTGTTCTTAAAATTAAAATCCTTTTGTATAAAATTGTTTGGTATTTTTTATGACACACAAATAAGCAGATGGGTATCTTTATGGTGAGGGCTACTCGTTGCCTATAAATTCCAAAAGTGTTAGGCAATAGTATTGTTTCGTTCCACATCGTACAAGTTGTTCCAATATGTTTCCAGATGGGAAAATATATTGATCCCATTTTAAGGTATCCATAGTAAAGGTGAATGGGATACTTCAGAAGTATCCCATTTCCCCTATCATCCAGACGGGAACATGATACTAAAATAAAAATAAAAAAAATAAATATCTCTTGACAAGTTACACCAATTGAATCTAACCCCAAATAAGCAAATTATATGCTTGTGTCATGAGTGTTAGTCAACGATTCTAATACATAGAAATACTTAAATAGATACTAGAATAAATTTAATAAACACCCAGACCCGGAAATGCCTGCCCCCGTCGGGAATCGAACCCGAGCCTCGCGGTTGTTTGGCGTAGTTAGGCGTTTACGCTAGCCACTCGACCAACGAGGCGGTCAAAAAAAATACTGAGCTTAAGGTGCACAGAATAAGTTGTACTGAACTGGTATACAGTAACTTTTTAACGATATTTAAAATTGTTCACTTTCAATACCTTAAAACATTTTAATTATGTTAACAGATCAATAAAGATCATATCATGTCTACGTCTTAGACTAGTGGTAGAACATTATTATAATGTCGGGGAAAGTTTTGAAATGTAGTTGGAGAGAACAAATTGGCCATAGAATGAAAGAGCACAGTTTCAAACTCTGGTATCCCCAACTTTTTGCATAATTACCTGGGCACTGGGAAGTATAATCTGTTTTTTAATGTACGAAATCATAAATTATAAACAGAGTTAGTTTGAAATTAAAGTTTGAACATTTCATTCAATAAATATTCCTAGTTTATAAACTAGTTTATCTCGGTAGATAACAATTTAAGCGCTTAAAACTACTACCTACGGCTAATTCACTACCATTTCATATTTTATACCCTTATGATATATGTCGCCCATTAGTCGAAATCCGACCATAATAAATTTTAATATCTTTTTGATAAGAAAGCCATCTTCATTTCTCAAGACCAACTACTTTGTTTCCAAACTTTTTAGTGCGCCATCTGTGATCTTTTATCGTTATTATCAATATATTTGTTTGTGTGTGTCAAATGCATAGTAGTGTGGGTACTTTATAAGCATTACTATTGAAAAATATTAGCATTCTGCTCTCCTCCTACATATAAACTATAAGTGTGGCAATTTTATGCTACTGCGTCGGCACAATTTTCGTAAAAAGGGATCCAAAGCTTTGGCATCACGTATTAATATAAAGATAAATTATAAATACCTCCTGGACAAGTTACACAAATTGAATCTAACCCCAAAGCAAATTAAATGCTTGTGTTATGGGTTAGTCAACGATTCAAATACATAGAAATACTTAAATAGATACCAGAACAAAATTTGACAAGCACCCAAACCCGGAAATGCGGACATCTAAATGTTCATCACACAAATGACTGCTCCCGTCGGAAAATGAACCCAAGGAACTATCTTTTAATCTATCCAAACTTACGAAAACAGAATTAAAAAAAAAACATCATTACTTCATTCGTAGCAGAAGTCTTAATTATTTTTCTATTTCGACATTACAAGCAATGAAACAAAAACAATTTTTTTTAGTCTGTCTTGCATCAACAATTTTATTTCAAAAAAGTACAAACGAGAAAAAATAAGGTAATAGGTAAGGTAATAATAGGTGGTAGAGTTTCGCAGCGACTCACTCGGATTGGTACCACCGCCTTACCTATTCCTGTCGCTTTAACGTCATGACGTGTTCCGGTTTGGAGAGTAAGGTAGCCGGTAAACTTACTTTTGCTCGAGACCTAACATTCCGGCCTCAAGTTGGCAACGCACCATTACCACCTTTAGTGTCTCTAGGCGGCGTGAATTTCTTTCCATCAGGAAATCTGTCTGCTTGTCTGCCTTCCGATATCATGAAAAAGGTTGGAATCAGCTAAAATAATCAAAAAATAATGATAAGTAATAGAAAATTTAATTAAAAATTAAAAATCCCCCGACACAAGAACTTTATTTCCCTTTAAAAAGTAAAACAATTGCTGTCATTCGGCTAATTTCCCCACTTTTACCTCCACAACTTTTAAACGGCTCAACCGATTTTCATCAAACATGTCTAAAAATACTCGAACATAAGTTACCTCTAATACAAAAAAAATTGAAATCACTGCATTCGTTCGGGAGTTATGATACCACAGACAAACATGTCAAACTTATAACACCCCTCTTTTTGCATCGAGGGTTAAAAAGACTTAAAATACTACAATAATAATAAAAATACTCCCAAATGTTATATGTTTTATTCTAAAAGGCTGTATAAAACGTGTACCTTGCCTGAACTGAAAAAAAAATCTATTTGACAACGAAATCCTTTAGGCTTTTGACCCCTACATAATATCACGAAGCTTATAAATATTGACTTCAAATAACTTTGCTTCAAAGCGTTATAAATAAGTTTTTCATACGTTCATTACACAAAAAAAATGTGTGTAAAAAGTTGGTGGTTGACCAGAGCAGAATACTTTAAATCACATTTGAACAGCTTAAAATAATCATAACCATTTTATGGCTATTTAGCCATACGTCAAATGATGGGTAGTCCCGAATATCGTATAAGCATTACTAATAGCAGATGGTATCACTGATACCACATTGGTTTTTCTTAAAGCGATACTATAATCTGTTAATTTAAATTTTGATATAAGTCCATAAAATTTGTTTTATTTAATTATTATTTTTTCCGGTATTTGAAGGCAAACAAGTAAGAACATTCAGGTAAGAAATACACGCCGCCTAGAGACACCAAAGTTGGTATGATGCGATGCCAACCTGAGGCCGGGATGTTAGGCCTCAAGCAAAAATAAGAGTAGCGGCTACCTTAACCTTTGAACCGGAACACTTTAGCGGCAAGCACTGACGTTACAGCGGCAGAAATAGAGGCGGTGGTACCAATCCGGTGGAGTCGGTGTGAAACTCTACCACCTAGTAAAATGTCACGGTTTTACTGACGGCTAGCCTATGCTCGCCTTTTACGAGCTGCGTGGCAGGAAGGCAGATGGTCTATTCTGCAAAGCTGCCCAGACCAATACACGGGGAAATATTGCAGTTCTTAAGTGAGAGATGATGTAGTATTTAACCTATTTATAATCATTGATTCTTTCCCTATGTCTGTCCGATTCCGCTAAGTAGAAAAGACCATCTGATCCTCTAACAGACAGCTCATCAATTCAAAGGCGACCATAGGTTAAAAATGTCAATATAAATTAGGAATAAAACCACTATAGACGGGTGCAACAACTTGCCGGTAGGGATCCACCTCCTTATTAATTCAGCCATAGTAATTCTAACAAATGTAAAATAAGCCTTTATTTTGCTAATTCCGCGTAAGCAGTGTAACTGTTGTGGCAAATGATCCTCCAAACGACACAGAATGTGACAAGCCTAACTGACGTTCCCACCACCCACCTCCGCGACCAAAACACGAATATAGGAAAAGCTCGGGAAACAATATAAATTGTCACGTTCCTTACATGTGACAACCCTCGTGTGTCGACGTTTGTACGGTACGGTCTTATTCCTGAGGATGCCTCGGTGTAGAGGCGAAACGTACGTCGAGTTCGATTTCGTGTTCTTTGTGGTGAGTGCTTCGACAAAGTTGGCGAAGGACGTGACAAGTGGTTTTGTTTCCCGTTTTCGGACTCTATTTGTGATCTGGTCGCGGAGGTGGGAGGTGGGAACTTTGGGTAGGGTTGTCACATGTAAAGAACGTGACAATTTATATTGTTACCAGAGCTTATTTTACATGTGTTATAATGTATTTCCGCAAAGTAACTCCTGATTCAATAAAATAATAATTCTTTCAGATTCCTGTGCAGACAGTAGGGACGTAAGTAGCTGGTAGACTTGCACATTTAACCTAACATCATGGTCACTTCGATGGTCATCATCCTTATAGGCACGATGACCTACAGTGACCAAGCCGAGAGGCAACGATTCTCTCTTAGCATCAGGAGACCTGTAAACTTGTTAGCTGATCGGTAATATAAAAAAGATATTACGCTCTCTCATTTTAAGGTATCTTCACG
>NJDC01000269.1:22921-33765 GCA_002245475.1 Calephelis virginiensis | reverse complement strand
TCTCTATGTATATCAGTATCGTTAAACTTTTATTCCGTAATGGAGGAATCAGAGCTATACTTTAAAATATGGAAAACCACTTCAATACGCTAGAATCACAAGAAAATAAACTCGTAGATATTGCGTAGGTACACAAATTCACCATTTTACCTAAATTCCACAAATTCTAAACTTCGAACCATAGACCATAGATTCCTTAATGTTGCCATTTTTATTTTGGTCTTAGCACAATTATTATGTCACTTTGAAATTTGAAAACATATTAACACATTTTATTACGGTGATTAATTTGTTTTTGTTTTTACTGTGTATTTAATTTTTGTCACACATTATATAGTTTCAGAAATTACTGCCAATCAAGAGAATAATTAATCAGTTTTGAAATTTTTGTTTTTCTTTAGTTTTTTAATCTTTTTACCTCGAGTTTAATTATTCTAATTAAGTGAAAAGTTATTATATCATCTTAATAAAAAAATAAATGTTGAAAAAACAACAAAAAAGATAAATGATAGATACTTTTTCTTGAAAATAATTTCTGAATCGTAATTCATTACACACTGTTTGTGGTGTAAGTCAGGTTATTTATATTTTTGAAAACGCATTGGTGATGAACAAGAAACGCATTTGTATTGTGAACATACTACTGGTTACTAGCAGTGATTATTAATATTAATATTTTCTGGTATTGGTATCATCGGCTAGCATCAATAAAACAAGCATACAATTTTGGATAGTTTGGGGTTCGACCCATTTGTATAATTCTTATGAGAATCAGTATTTATTTATGGACATGGAGATTAGCCTGTGATTTTTTCTAAACTTTTTAAAATCGTTTCTGAATCTGGCAACATAGCTTTATTTTGTATTAAATTTACTCCATCTCGCGGGTCCCATAGCAAACAATGAAACAGTCTAGTATGTAAATATTGTCGACCTCGCCTGCTACCGGTACACGACTGACGCATGATGTAAGCGCATGAGACAACCAATACTTTTGACAACACACTACAATTGGCAAAACGCGTTTTACGAGTTAAAAGAAGGAAATCGACCGTTGAGAGTTTGCTCTCGATTTAGATTTAAAAAAAATATATTTAAGTAGGTTATACTATGGAGGGTAGAGGTAAGGAGAGTCAAGAGAGAAAAGTTGAAAAAGTGTCCAGTTGTATGCGCTAAATAACAGTTCCAAAATCCTCCACAATCGCACTAGTGGATGCACAGGGTATGGTATGAATGTAGCAATCGTAGATGAATTAAAGTATGCCGAGTTAAAAAATTTAATTTCATTATCGACTAAAGTAGTTAATTATTGAGAATTTCAACAACTTACGTTGTACAAAATATTGTGGTAAATATAACCTTACAGAATTATTATAACCAAACGTGCGTTTAGAGTGATTTTATTTCGGGAACAGTAAATAGTACGGTTATTAATATATAAACATTTAATTTTATGAAAAAGTGAGTGAATAACAGAACAGTTATGGGTAAAATTTGTGTTGTAAAAAGTTGTCCAAGTGGACGTAAATCCCAAAACAAACAAAATAGTTCACCTCAGCCTCTTTCGTATTTCCAACCAACAGTATGTAAATCAATTTTTTATAAATTATGAAATTATAAATTATGAAAATTAAATTAGCCGACATTGAAAAAAATTTATAATTTTTTTTTTTCGAAAAAAATGATTTCAAAATAATTGAAAAAAAATTTTCAAGTGCAATTTTTTAAAAACAAATTTTTTCTTATAATTGTTACTAATTCAAAATAATCAAAATTGTCAAATGTCTGCTAATTTTAGTGTCGCTTCTTTTAAGAATTACCTTGATGCAAATGTGGCGCCATCCTAATTTAATACATTTTGACGGACACTTTTTCATATACACAGATGACCTTCCTTACCTCTACCCTCCATAGGTTATACGAAGACAATAACTCTAAACGCAGTTTAGTACGTAAACTGATTTCAGCTTACGTGCGCGTTTTAAATTCGAGGGTGATTTCCATTCCATTCCATTGGGCTTCAGCAGATCCAAAGTAGGTAGCAATGTGGCCACCTCGAAAGTACGTATGTACGTTTCTAAGATCCTTTAAAAAATTACGAAGAAGTCAATTAACTTACATAAAAAATAAAAACCGAACATATTAAAATAGCACTTTTTTTTTTAATTCGGTTAAAATAACACATATAAATAAACACACATCTTTACGCCAAGTCCCTTACGGTGCATGTAGAAAGTATCGAGTGCCAACGTTACTGACAGACCTGCTGGCTTCCTCCACATTCACTACCCTTTTCGTATAAACACATCGGTTTCGGAGACTTTTGACACCACCATCGGATAGCACCCGAGGGATTTGATCGTGGAATGTTAACCTAGGTCTACCCGGGTACCTATAAAAAAAGCCATACTAAACCATAATAATTAGTATTGAAGAATACCACTCGGCATTAACACTCTTTTGATCTTCAAGTGGAATTGTACAGTGGACCCGTAGCTGAGAAAACGCGATCATGTTTTTACCAACTTTTCTCGCCTGTCCCACTTTGTTGGCCTGCTCTCATTTTCAAACACCCATTCTCAAGATTGCTTTTTTTTTCGGGTTGAAAACAATAAATCCACGTTTCGTCTCCTGTGACAATGTCAGAAACAGCATTAGAATGTCCGTGGTCGTACTTCAGTAGCGTCTGTGAGCACCATTCCACGCGACCCTGCTTCTGCTCTGCTGTCAGTTCATGAAGGATTCAACGACAACAAAGTTTCCGAACTTTCAATTCTTCGTGTAAAATTTTCTGAATTTGGCTCATACCAATCCCTAATAGTCCTCGTATTGTCTCATTCATAATCCGGGGGTTTTCTTCTACTAACCGCTTAACAGTATCCACATTATTTTCGTTGGCGGCAGTTGAAGGCCGCCTTTTACGAAATTCGTCATATAAAAAAACTCGACCTCTCTCAAATTCAGCAAACCATCGCCTCACGGTGCTCAAGCAACGTGCTTCTCTCCCAAAAGCTTTTTGAAGACAAGTGGCACAGTCTTGCGGAGAAAAAGAACTTTTTAAAGTCAAACAATGCCGAGGATCACTGCGACCTTGACTATTGTGATCAAGCCTCTTATTCATTAAGCTTACTTAAGTTCCGCAAGGCCGACAGTCTCTATTAACTGTACAATGCACTTGAGATTTATCAGCTTAATATACTGAGGATTAATTGCATGTCTTCCTAGAAGTCTATTTCTTGCCTGGTTAAGTGCTGGGTAATTACAGAGTATGTGTATTGCGGTTTCCTCTGCCTCCAAGCAAGCTCTACAATCATGCTTTTCTGCTATGCTCATACTGTTAAAATAATATTAAACTTATGGTGATAACAATAATGAAATGACGACTGGCAAGAATTTCATTTTCGATGAACAACACTTCCGAAACTGACAACGGAGTGAAGTTTTACGAAAGCGGTTTAGTTTCGATTTTGACAACTGAACAAATAAGTCCGTCCAGGTGTTGGACTTGACTGCATGAAGACCCGGGTTCGATTTCCAGGTCCAGCAACAAAAAGGAAATTTGATTTTTACGATTTTCTTACAAAAAAATAACGTTGCCCGGGATTGGATATGTGCCCGGTTGGCGAAAGGCTGGCCACCTATCACACTGTCGGACTTAGTGTCTACACGGCTTGTCGAGGGTGTTCTGGTTGTGCCTCTGCCTACCCCTTCGGGGATACACTGAAGGAACTGAAATCTGTTTCTTTTGTATATTTATATTGATTGGAACTAAAAACTTTAACGTGTTAATTATTACCAGATATTGTAAATCATTTGCCTAATTTTCAAGTGCCAGGTAAAATTGATATTTTTAAGTTTGCTTATATTTTTTTTATCTGACTTTGAAAAACGGAGGTTCAACGCCTTTGTTTTCATGCGTGTTAATCGATTTCTTCGTCAGTTCTAAATTAGTTTTAAAAAATATTTTTATGGAAATAGCTTACTTTCGAAATAGTTTCATTGCGACCAAGTCTGGATCTCATAACGGGATCCTATAGCGAAAGCGTGAAAGATATAGTATTTTTCACTTACTTATTTAAGTGAGTTTGTTACTGCGCTTAAATTATCTTTACTAACAATAAAGAGGAAATATTTGATTGTTAGTTTATTAATTGTTTTCTAAATTAATTTTAAAATAAATTTACAAATTCTTTTAGCATTAGAAGCCGACATTATCCCTTATGAACAAAGGTTATGTTATTTCTAGGAAATATTAGGCTTACCGTCACTAACACAGTAACATCTGACTCGGTGGTAGAGTTTCGCAGCGACTCAACCGGATTTGTACCACCGCCCTACCTATTCCTGCCGCCATAACGACATAACGTGTTCCGGTTTGGAGGGTAAGGTAGTCGGTAAACTTACTTTTGCTCGAGGCCTAACATCCCGGCCTTAGGTTGGCAACGCACCATTACCACCTTTGGTGTCTATAGGCGACGTGAAGCCGGGACGGGCTGCTAGTCGCTACATAGTATTTAAAACAAAGTCGCTTCCTCTGTCCCTATTTCGCTTTGTGTGTTTAAATCTTTAAAACTACGCAACGGATTTCGATGCAGTTTTTTTTTTAATAGATAAAGTGATTGAAGAGGAAGGTTTATATTTCATACCCGTGTGAAGCCGGGGTGGTCCGCTAGTTATATATAAAGAAGAGAAATATAATAAATTGGTAGGTATGTCATTTATAATTCTGGATGTTCCATTTATCTCAAACTACTAACCTCAGAGTACTTTAAACTAACCTGGGTAATAAATGCACGTTCAGCGGGCGCATCCTTCCTCTGTTGTAAAAACATGAAGCGAGAACCGAAACTATAAATTTAATTCCGTAGGTAGCTTTTTTTTGTTAGCCAATCGGATTTTTGGTGGATCGAAGTCAGAAATTTTATTATTTGTACTTTCTTTATTTGTATTTTCTTCAAAAAAGATAAAAATTTTATTAGCTATTTAATCACACATGATATAAATAAACATAAATAAAAGAAACAGCTTATGTTTATGCCCATGTTCCAAAGAGGTAGGCAGATGTACAACCAGGGCACCCATAACTAGCCGAAGCTACTAAGTACCACAATGTTATAGGGGCAAGCCTGTTGCCAACCGGGCACATATCCAATCCCGGGTAACGTTTTTTTATTAGAAAATTGAAAACACACATCTTTTTTTTGTTACCCGACCCGGGGATTGAACCCGTGACCTCAAGAAGTCAAGTACGAGGCGGGACCACTAGACCACCTGCACTGATGCAAAAATAAATTGTGGTAACATGATCAAATCAAAGTCCGTCAAAGGGTTCACTAAATTATGGGTCCATTTTGAGTAAAATTAATTATGCATTTTAGTGGAGTTTTGTCTAAATTTATGTGGCAGCTTATGACTTATTTTGAATTATTTAAGCCTGACTTTGTTCAAAATGTATATTCATTTAAAATTGTGTTTATGGCTGATACTAAAGCCAATGCCAAAAAGTAAAGAAAAAGAAAGACACAAGTGTCTTAATATACACTCTGATAATTTATAATATCTATATCTATATATTATATAAAACAAAGTTTGTTACAATACTTATAACTCGAGATCTGCTGGACCAATTTTCATGGTTTCTGATTCGTTGGATTTGTCTCCGCCCCAAATAGCAGAATTCACCATAAAAACAAAAAATTAGGCTGAAAATTGATGGAGAGGTAGCTTAAAACCGGGAGAAGAATATGGGGTACATTTTATCCCTTGCAACAACTAGGAAACTAGGAAAAACGACATTTTGATGTTTCCCATACAAACTGGACGCACGGAACGAAATTCGCCGGAACAGCTACTAGGAAATAATAACTGTTGAGATATTGAGAAAAAGTAGCCCGTGTCCTTTCTTTAATTTACAAACGTACATTTATTAAAATCTTTCTTATGATATTTTTTTAATTTGAAAAGATTATCCGTTCTTATGATAATACGGACATAGACACACAAATATCTCAATAGCTAAAGTGAAAAGGGTTTGATTATTTAAGTTAGATAACCTCAGCGTTTGCTATTGCCGTGTTCCGGTTCGGAAGATAAGGTAGCTAATAAACTTACTTTTGCTCTTGGTCTAACATGCCGACGTCAGGTGCGCAATGCAAACCTTTGCTGTCTAGGGTCGTTAATAACCATCAGAAAATGCAACTCCTTGTTTGCCTTCCAATATCATAAAAAAATTATTACAATCGAATGTGATAAAATATTTTGTTGGCCCATAGCTTGGTATGCTTTTAATTTACTTTAATTTTTTTTTACTCCAAATGGAAAAATTTAGATATGTATGTGTGTGTGTCTGACTAACTTTTGAAATGATGGTCCGGTTTTGATTATGTATCGATTTTTTGTTTGCAAACTGACGTGACCGCGATGATTCTCGTTGGTCGAGTGGCTAGCGTACACGCTTAACAACACCGATCAACCGCGAGGCTCTGGTTCGATTCCCGACGGGGGCAAGCATTTGTGATGAACATTTAGATGTCTGCATTTCCGGGTATGTGTGTTTATTAAATTTATTCTGGTATCTATTTAAGTATTTCTATATATTGGTATCGTTGACTAACATCCATAACACAAGCATATGATTTGCTTACTTTGGGGTTAGATTCAATTTGTGTAACTTGTCCAAGCATATTTTATCATTATTTATTGCATCAGGTTTTCTAGTGGGTTTTATTTTTTTTAGGATTTTGTTAGGCATACTCTGAGAATTTTTCTATTGGTGGTTGAGTGGTACAACAGGAACTTGCTCGGGTAGGGATACACTGTCTTACCTTTTCCTGCCGCCAAAATGACTTTGTCATTTTCCAGTTCCAGGACTACCTTAAGATTTTCACCATAGGCTTACACCCTAGACAAATTTATTTATTTATTTATTTGTAGAAGAAGGTACAGTCATAGGTCTTAAAGATTACATTACAAAAGAACGACTACTCCTTGCCTAGTGGCGTACAAATATTATCTAGGAAAAAGAACGTAAATTTTAAGAAATAAAACTTAAAATTTGCAGCAATCAGTTGCAGTATCTCACGAATATAAATATGAATATACTCCACCACACTTATGGATTTGATGATTTTTTTTGAGTTTACGTTTCTTGTCATATTTCTTTTTTTGTATGAAAATCTTACTGCGGTTCACAGAATACATCTGTTTATCAAGTTTCAACAACAGAAATAAGAGCTCGGAAAGAAGTGGCTACGATACACGGACGGACAGACAGACAGCCAACAAAAAGCCAACAGCCTCAAAAAATATTTTTGACCTAAAAATCTTAAACAGAAAATAACTTCGCTGATGTTCGCTGAGTTCTTGTCTATCTGACTTATTAAGCTTTTTCATTGTTTGATATAAGGCAAAGACATTAATTCGTACTGCCTAAACTTTTAGCACAAGTGCTACGAAATGACTTAAGCTGCGTAACTTGGCTTCTAATACACCGATTTTAATGAAACAAACTCCATGTCACTCAGGGATAATGTAGCATTCTGAAGGTGAATTTTTGAAATCGGTCCAAAAGTTTCAGAGCCTTCATTTCAAACAAAAAACAAATCTTTCTTCTTTATAATATTAGTTTAGACTCAGCTGTAATATTGAGTAATTTATAACCAGTCTAGGGGTTTTAACCTAGAGATACGGAATGCTGCAAACATTTCTAAGAACTGAGTGCATTTTAAAGTACGTAATGTAGGTAAGTGGCGCTAAGTTGTAAGGAGTTTTTGCAGCTATTCTTTATCCTTTTTGCTAAATTAGTACCTAGATGTGCTTTAACAATTATACTTTATGAATTAAATGGTCCTTTTATGGAAGTAGGTACAAATTCAAGTCCTTACTAATATAATTTTCCCCGTGTTGGTTCGGGCTCCTTTGCAGAATAGACTATCTGCCTTTCTGCCAAGCACCTCGTAAGGGCTAGTATAGGCTTACCGTCACTAGCACCGTGACATTTGACTAGGTGGTAGAGTTCTGCAGTGACTCGCCTGGATCGGTACTACTGCATTATCTATTCCTGCCACCATAACGTCAATGCTTAGCGTTGACGTATTCCGGTTCAGAGGTTAAGGTAGCCGGTAAAATATTTTTTTCTCGAGTCCTAACATCATGGAATCAGGTTGACAACGTGCCATTGCCAACTTTGGTATTTCTAAGCGGTGTGAATTTCTTACTGTCAGGAAATCCGCCTGCTTGTTTGCCTTCCAATATCATAAAATGAAAAAAAAATGCAAAATGTCATGTTATTTGGTTTTTACATCAAAGCATATAAACAAGGTATTTTTATAGATAAACTCTTGATTGAGGTCTACTTTTATTCTCAATATCTCATTAACTGCAAAAGTGCTTCAAATTCACTGGCTAATAATATTATGTTTGTTTGTGAAGTTAACATTCAAGTCCTGACTTGGTTATGCAACATTACTGCCTTTGGTGGTTGGTAACATCAATATGACGTGTATTTATTACAATCATAATCTCCGCGTACTAGTTTACTTTTTGATGTGAAAACAATTGAGTTTTCTGTCAAAAATATACAGATGTTGCGTTCGAAATTAGGGCAACATCCGGTTGTTGTGTTCCGATTTGAAAAGTTAAATAGGAACTTAGCATTCAAGTCTTGCCTTTTAATGCAACATTTTTTAATCTTACAATCAGAATCTTTGCCTACTAGTTTACTTTTTGATGTTAAAAAATTAACTTTTTCTACAAAAATACAGAGATGTTGCGTTCGAAAGTAGGGCAACATCCGGATGTTGTGTTCCGATTTGGAAAGTTAAATAGGAACTTAGCATTCAAGTCTTGCCTTTTAATGTAACATTTTATGTGGTTGGTAACATCAAGATGACGTGTATTTCTTACAACCAGAATCTCCGCCTACTAGTTTACTTTTTGATGTCAAAACAAAAACACACATATGTTGTGTTCGGTGTTTGTGAGTAGGATAACCGGGTTAAATAGGAACACAACATCCAAGTTTTAAATTTGTAATGGAACATTTTCATCTTTGGTGTCTATAGGTGACGAGTATTTCTTACAATTAGGAAATCCGTATATACTGGTTTACTTTTTTATGTTTTTATGTTATGTTGAAAAAGTCTTCTCTAATTACTTACATTTTGTCTGCTTGCTATTTTGTCTTACTTCAACAACTTCGAGTGTAGGAAAGTTATTTTGTTTTATTTAGTCCCAAATTCTAGCATGAGCAAAGCTGCGCCTAAAATTAATCTTGTACAGGGTTACAGTTAATGGACCAGGTAAATTTTAATAATAGCCTCAATAAAAAATAGTGCATTACAAATTTTATTCCCACATTAAAACATTTGCATGAATGCATAAAGATTCATTAAAAAAGTAATCTGCAAAAATACATAACTTCTTGTCACCTAGTACGCGTCATGACATCACCAGCATGCGCACGCGACCATATTGTCGACGAGAATGAAACGAATGCTTTCTTTACGTTATGTCGATGCATTTTGTATTTAATGTAGGATAAATGCTATAATTAGTTTTTCTTTAAATTTCATAAATAGAAAGTATTTTAATTTTACCAATTCCGAACCAATTCTCCAAAATTTGGCTAGTACGTTCCCAATAGTACCCTTTACATCTATCCTTGTATACTTAATTAACTAATACAAAAAACTAAGATTTAGATGAATACTTATTTTATTAAAATTACATTTTATTAAAACACTATTACAACTAGTGATTTCCTTCCGTGTGTTCTTCGCTGCTGTCGATGTGTCGAAGCATTTAAGCCCTGAAGCTTTTAGGTTATGAAAGATACTAATGACAAACATTCCTGTAAGGACTTTCCAAAAGCTGCAGTGGCATTAAGTCTTCTTAAGTTCACGTTGTCACCTCTTGCAACGACAAATTCGTTTACAAACTCGTTTCAGACATCCGTAGTAGTGGATTACTTGCTCCTGAAAGGTAACTTTAGTAAATTTAAGTATTTTCAAGCTATGGTAGGTAGAGCTATCAGGCCACCCACAACTAGGCAAAGATGTTAAGTCTACAATATGCTAGGTGATAAACCTGGGTAGCTAGCGTGATATACTACTTAACGTCATTTTTTAATTTTTTTAATCTCTTCCCCTTCCTTGGAGATTTCAGACTACTCCACACAAACACAACTTCATGCCTCTTGATCTTGAGTTGATCGCCTGTGTGGTCTAGCGGTTCAGGTGTTGGACTTGACTGCATGAGGTCCCGGGTTCGATTCCCGGGTAGGGCAACAAAAAGAAAAACATGGTTTTTCAAATTTTCTAATAAAAAATATTTTGCTCGGGATTGGATATGTGCCCGGTTGGCGATAGACTAGCCACCTATCACGTTATGGGACTTAGTATCTTCGGCTAGTCGTGAGTGCCCTGGTTGTGCCTCTGTTTATCTCTTCGGGGATATGGGCGTGAAGATACTTTTCAGAGTTGTATCCCTGGAGATGGAGGTAAAGCTATCAGGGAACCCACAACTAGGCAAAGATGTTCAGTATTTTTTGAAGTGAAAAATGAATGGGTAAAAACTTGCGTCAGGACACGTGACCTGACGTGACGTCGAAAATTCGTAAGACGGCGCAGGGCGCTTACGCGAATGTTCGTGTTGTCATGTTTGTATACGATAGCGTAATAAATTAATATTATATTCTACCACATAAATTATAATACTTTCATACTGATAATTAAAGCAATTCGTGCAAAATTACTCCCTAACCATTCCAACATATCAAAAATGCACAACATTAATATTCAAGTTTTCACTTCTATCGGCACTCCCAGAAAGAAAGAAAGAAAGAA
>NJDC01000269.1:0-13363 GCA_002245475.1 Calephelis virginiensis | reverse complement strand
CACCGGAACACAGCAAAAGGCAAAGCTTAAAGTGTGTTAAGAATGCATTGCATGTTAAAGTTGCATAGGCGCAGTCAATGTAAAGCGACGCAATGTAGTGAAGCTATGATATCTATGTCAGGCGCTTTGCGCTCAAGGTGAACGCGCTTACGTTACGTGACGTAGCGCGATGACGAGCAAGATAACTGGAATGAGCGGCGCGCGGCGGTAGGCTGATTTGTACACTATTATTTCCAATATTAAAAACGTTATTACTCACGAACCACTGGATGGATTTAGACGAAGTAAAAACCAATATTTGACTTTTAAAATTTGCCACAGAATTAGTCACTGATTAGAAAATTTTAATCACTTTATACTCGTTGTACAAATAAAAACTTAGGACATTATTGTAAAGTGTGTTTATGCACGGGCGGCGGTGCGGGGAGGATGTTAGGCCTCGAGCAAAAGTAAGTTTACCGGCTACCGTACACTCCGAACCGGAACACGTCATGACGTTATGGCAGCAGGAATAGGTAAGGCGGTGGTACCAATCCGGGCGAGTCGCTGCCAAACTCTACCACCTAGTCGGATGTCACGGTGCTAGTGACGGTAGGCCTATGCTCGCCTTTTACGAGCTGCCTGGCAAGGAAGGCAGATGGTTTATTCTACAAAGGTGCCCGGACCAACACGGGGAATCTATTCTTGTATCTACTTAAGTATTTCTATGTATTACAATCGTCGACTAACACCCATAACACAAGCATATAATTTGCTTACTTTGGGGTTAGATTCAATTTGTGTAACTCGTCCAGAGATATTTTTTTTTTATTTATTTATATACATACGGATCCTGTACGATATATGATCGTGTTGGTCTTCTGTGTAGAATAAATAGTCTGCCTAGATGCCAGACAGCTCGTAAGAGGCATAGGTTTCATGGGTTTTATTAATAAGATCACTAAGAGTAGCGTGCTGTGCAGCATCATGCCCGGGTAGGGATCCAGCGCCTTATCTATTCCTGACACCATAACGACAACGTGAGACCTAATATCCCTGCCTTAGGTTGGCAACGCACCATTACCGCCTTTGGTGTATCTAGGCGGCGTGAATTTCTTACCATCAGGAAATCCGTCAGCTTGTTTGCCTTCCTATACCATTAAAAAAAGGGATTAGAGAGATCTTGCATAGTATGATATGAGTAACATATTTTTTCTTTAAGGTTATGGACATCTCAGTCCAAGAACGAGTTGGGGGAATATATTTGCCTTCCAATATCATAAAAAAAAACGTCATGTTCCGGTCCGAAGTGTAAGAAAGCCAGTAAGCTTTCACAGTTCTAACACCCCGGCCAAAAAACGGCAAACCGACTATCATATACGATGCCTATAGACTGCATTTATCTCTATCATGGGAGCCGCGTTCCTGTTCACTGTCTAATGCGATAAGAAATTGCAACACACATACAGACATACACTAGTGTACGATCATATTATGTATAAACAGGCCAATACGACATGCTTAACCTACTGCAATATCTTGCCCGAATGGCTATTATCGTCTTATCTTTTCATGCCATCATATCGTCAGTTCTCATGATTGTTGTATTTGTATAATGAGGTTAGCTTAAAAACTTTCTTCCTTTTTAGCAAGACTCTTGTTTGTTCAATATTTCAGTCCCAGTAGAGAAACGTATTTCGTCGGTACCATAAACATTTTTGCTGTCTATATTTGACCGACTGACATATACATATTGATGACAGATAAGCTGTAACGGCCAGTTAAGCTCTATAACTAGCAAATAAATATAACTGTCCTTAACCTGTTTTATTCTGAATAATTCATCTTAACTGTAAGTTTATTTGAAATTGGTGTCACTTGGCGCGTTTTACTCAATACGTATTTTTTTATTTTTGACAGCTACTGCCAGTTCTTCAAAGTTCTCTATCTCTATCTAAAATCTGTACACATATAATCGCGTCTCTCTCTTGTTTGAATTAGTCAGTAATCTAACAGGTGATTTTATTTGATTATTGAAAAATTTACCCTAATCGCCTCTGTGGCCTAGCGGTTCAGTTGTTGGACTTGACTGCAAGAGGTCCCGGGTTCGAATCCCGGGTCGGGCAACAAAAAGAAAATTGGGTTTTTCCCAATTTTCTAGTAAAAAATGTTGCTTGGGATTGGAAATGTGCCCGGTTGGCGATAGGCTTGCCACCTATCACAGTGACTTAGTGTCTTTGGCTAGTCGTGGGTGCCCTGGTTGTGCCTCTGCATACCTCTTCGGGGATATGGGCGTGAAGATACTTTTTTTTTACCCTAACCGTCTTTTTCATAAATAAAGACTTAATCACTTTATCACATTATAATAACGACTGTAATACCTGGTTTAAGTCTGGAGTAATTTACTACGTGTTTATTAATAAAGTGGTTAGTGTAAAAAACCAGGGTCTAACCGGAAGTGAGATAGATGTAATCCTAAACCTAAAATTAACTATACCTGTGGGCGAATATGTACAATTCTTCGTCTAGGAAACCCTGGACAGCCTCTGCATAGGCACATTAGAGCGTATAAACATTTACACCAACTGGCAAGCAGTTCCCCTGTAAAAAATAATAAGGTAAGCTCAGATCCCGTAACAGCCAGACAATATTAGATGTTTTCCATCGTCAGCGCTTGGTAAAACTTCTAATTATTCATAATTCATGTTTTTAAATGAAGAAACACTTGTAGTATAACGTATCAATTTTCATTTATTATTTTGTAATAGCATACTGGTTTCGCTTTTGACAGCATCGTCAGGGCTAGAACTCTTAATTTTTGTTTGAAGTGAAAACTTTAGCAGCATTTTTTGGAATGGGTAAAAACTTTTAAACTCGCGTCAGGATACGTGACCTGGTCGAAAATTCGTAAGATGGAGTAGGGCGCTTGTGCGAATAAGACGGCGCAGGGCGCTTGCGAGAATGTTCATGTTGTCATGTTTGTGTACGATAGTGCAATAAATGAATATTGTTTTCTACCACATAAAGCTAGTACTTTCATACTGATAATTAAAGCAAATCGTGTAAAATTATTCCCTAACCATTCCAAAATATCAAAAATGCACAACGTTAATATTCAAGTTTTTACTTCTGCCAGCACTCCCGGAGTGCAACCCGTCGATTTTTATTGTATCTACCCACTATGAAATAAATTTATGTTTATAAATCAAAAATATTGTATATTAGTTTAAGTTCTAGCCCTGATGGTGCTGTCGTAAGTGAAACCGGTAGGCTATTTATAAAGTAATAAATTATAAGTGATACGTAAAACAGTACAAGTGTTTCTTCATTTAAAAATACCCAGACAATAGTCATAAAACTAAAAAATTCTCAGCGCTAGCTTCCAACATTGGCAAGAACTATGTAACTGTTGAGAAGTTTAGTTCATGAAGGCCAGATATCGCGTATTGAAATAAAATACGGTTTACATATATATCATATACATATCGCACACTTTTTCTGTAGCCTAGCGGTTCAGGTGTATTGGACTTGACTGCATGAGGTCCCGGGTTCAATTCCTGGGTCGATAACAAAAAGAAAATTTAGTTTTTCCAATGAAATTGGATATGGGCCAGGTTGGCGATAGTCTTGCCACCTATCACATTAGGGGACTAATGTCCGATTTCACCAAGATCCCCTATAATGTAGGGGGACCTTTTAACGTAGTTTAGGGGACTTTCATATCGAAATCGGAATTAGTGTCTTCGACTAGTCGTGGCTTGTGTCTCTGTATACCTTTTCAGGGATTTGAGGGTGAAGATACTATAAGCATACCCTACCCTACTAAGCAGGTTAGATTTTGAAATGTTCTATTTTTTTATTTTATAGAAGAGGAGGCAAACGAGCAAGTGGTATTTATCTAGAACATAATATTACACTTTTATCCTTGATACTTCCTAAGTCACAAAAAACTTAATGTAACTAGGGCTGCTATTTTGTTCTTGCTATTTGATAAATACACTGACAAATTCTTTTATAAAATGATTATTATCTGGCCATGAAAGAGATCAAAATCCTCCAACTATGTCATTTTGACGATCGATATAAAGGAGAGACTGAGGTGAGTTGTGACAGAGGAGAGTTGTGACATTGTTAATTTTTAGAACCTATTTACGAATATTGAGCTCGCAATATTGTACGCTAAGCAGTGGGCTGAGTATGAGTTTCGCACGAATTTACTTTATTACCGCGTTTGCGTTTGGACGATCCAAATGTATGAAATAATTTTGTTGCTTCAACTATCCGCTAGAGGCGCTGACAATAATTCCATACATCAAGGTCGTTAAACGTAAACGCGATAGTAAAGTAAATAATTTCAAAAACTCACACTAGGCGCACAGTTCAAGTCTCGAAGCAAACGTGCACTATTCTGAATTCACAAACAGTTTAAGAATCGAAGATGTCACAACTCTCCTCTGTCACAACTCACCTCGGTCTCCCCTACCTTAATCTTAGTTATCCAAAATTAAATCTAATTCATGTTTCTAAATTATAAAACCGTTTTTTGGTTTTTGGCATGGGCGTTAGCATTTGCCATTAGTCAAGCTTAAATTTACATTATATTGCCAAATTTATCAGATATGTAGTAATACGTGCTGCCAAAACTTTGAACCCCTTTTTACGAAAATTGCACGGACGCAGGAGCATAAAATTTTGGCACACTTATAGTTTATGTGTAGGAGAAGTGCAGAACGCTAATATTTTTCAATAATAATGCTAACAAAGTACATTAAATCAATAAATAAAACATTACCCACACTACCATGCATTTGACACACACAAACAAAAACATTGATGATAACGATAAAAGATCACAGATGGCGCACTAACTTTTCAGGAAACAAAGTTGGTCTTGAGAAATGAAGATGGCGTTTTTATCAACAAGATATTAGAATTTATTATGGTCGAATTTCGACCAATGTGCTATCACTAGTATACATAAATATGTGTGTAGAAAATTCAGTTATAAGTCGTCATAAAAAATCACGTCAAGATCTTGGGTAAATTGGTGGCATCGTTACTGAAACTTTTTTACGGCCAATGTTAATAACCTATATAAGACAAGAGACAATGCTATTATAGATCAGTTACCAGGCAACTGATCAGTTACTTTTAGGCGAACTACCAATGGTTATACTGATTCGTTGATTACGATTCGTTGTTTTTAGGAACTGGGCTTGGGAAAAATACCTATTATTAAACGAAACTCAAAAATAATCATTCAGATCTTGATCACTACTAACACTTGATCATTTATATGGCAATATCTTTGAAACAGGTAGAAGGTATGCCACGTAACACAAAAGAAAATTATCAAAATCTATTCACAAATAGCGAGATTAAGTAATTTCTGCATCACAAACATGCAAAAAACACAGTAGAATTAAAAACCTCCTTATTTTTTAAGACGGCTCAACACTTACCAACGTTACTAAGATACAGCAAAAAGAGAGGCATTCCCAGCAGAGCGTAGAAAACTGTCATAATTTTCCCCCAACTCGTTCTTGGACTGAGATGTCCATAACCTTAAAGAAAAAATATGTTACTCATATCATACTATGCAAGATCTCTCTAATCCCTTTTTTTTTTAATGGTATAGGAAGGCAAACAAGCTGACGGATTTCCTGATGTTAAGAAATTCACGCCGCTTAGAGACACCAAAGGAGGAAATGGTGGGTTGCCAACCTTAGGATGGGATGTTAGGCCTCGAGCAAAAGTAAATTTACCGACTACCTTACCCTCCGAACCGGAACACGTCAACGGCAAGCACTGACACTATGGCGGCAGGATTAAGTAAGGCTGTGGTACCAATCCAGGTGAGTCGCTGCGAAACTCTACCACCTAGTCAGATGTACGGTGCTAGTGACGGCCTAAGCCTATGCTCGCTTTTTACGAGCTGCCTGGCACAGGAAGGCAGATGGTCTATTCTGCAAAGGAGCCCGGACCAACACGGGGAAACTTACTTACTTGCTTTGATAAGTAGCCATACTTCCATACTAATATTATAAATGCAAAATCCTGTATTTCACGGCTATAGGAATAGACTTATTTTGATCAAATTTGATATCCATATAGATAAAGACCCGAGCTTAGAGACCGAAAAGACCGAGTTCAAACATAAGTTACTTATTTTAATAACTAATCCCCAATGGACTAAAATGGCTGATGAAATTTTATATGAAAATCATATTGAAGTTAACCAAATACAACTTTACTACCGTGACAAAGTCACGGGTAAAATGCTAGCTTTTTTTTAAAAAGGAATGAAAAGGGTTTTGAACAAAATAATATCCCAGTCACTCTTTCACAAAATGTATATGTTCGAAATCATTCCATAATTGAAATTTAATATTTGGATGGAATAAATAAAACAGTTTTATGGATTTCGAGGAAATAATGATGTTTGCTTTTTAACTGAAAAAAACACAAAAATGAAATTTTAATGTCGAAACATATTAAAAGATATGTTATAATATGAATGAAATTTTAATGTCGAAAAATATTAAAAGATATGATATTCATATTATTTTTATACAAAATCTTTAGCATCCAGATAAACAAAACATGCTACTTAACATAATTCATAAACCACTTCTCCGATCCTGAAGCAATTTATATGGAACCACCTCTGAACCAAGATCATTCTTTCGAGGAAGAGAAGATCAAAATCTGTTTGTTATTGGCTGAGTAATCGCGTAACAAACATCCCAAACAATGAAATAACATAACGACGAGTTGAGAACCACCTTTTTTTCGTGTTGCATCAAGATGTCTACAAAAAATACACACGTATTTCTTGTACATCATTTTATCTTCCATATTAAATTTCTCTGATCTATATCATAACATATTTAAATGCAGTAAAATTGCAAAAACCAACTTTTACCCTAACCACCTCGAGATTTCGTAATAATTTTTTCGAAATACTTATTCTTAATAATGCTTTAGCACAACAAACCACTTGATTGATCGCGATAAAATTTAAATGGAACCACCTCGGAACCATAATTTAGTATTTAAAAATTAACTATCAAAATCTCAGCATTGTTCTCAAGTAAATTAAAAAAAATAAAAGCATTGTTTGTGATATGAATAATACAATACTTTATACCAATGGTTGTGATGACAGTAAGCGAATAGAGAAAGGAAGAAGAGAAACTCCACTGTCTCGAAGATCTCCCTCCATCCCACCCTCGACGAACAGCAAGCACGACTGTCTTTTGGTAGTGTTGAAGTTCTATACTAATCCTAAAAATAAATACAACAAATGAAAAGCTAATTTAAAAAAAACTACAAATACCTAATTGACAAGCGGAGAATTTAATATAATAAAAAACATAAAAAGGCGAGCTTATTTCATACATATATTTGTTACAGTTAAACCCGTTACAGAAATAAAAAATAAAAAGAAGACGTACATAAATTGAACTAGCAAAAAAATAAACATCATTGCAAAAGAACAGAAAAGAAATAAAAACAAAATTTTGAATTGAAAGGAGAAATGCGGGAAATCTCAAATGTGTTAAAATATGCTTTAAAAACAAACCTTATTCAGGTGTTAATAAAAAAATGAGTAATAAAACAAAAACAAACAAAACGAATAAAATATTAAGCACCTTTCTTTTAATGCTGTTTCATTAAATAAATTGAGCGTCAAAGTCACATTCTGCCATAAATATTGTGCTGTGTTGTCTCTTTCTCTCTCCATCAAATTTACACGTTCCATTTCACTTGCACCTTCTATTGCTTGAAACATGAAAGCACCTAAAAAGGTTCAATTAACATTAATAATTAAAAAACAAATCTAAAACCTTCATGCAAAAGTAATTTCTTAAAACATAATATAATATTCATTTGATACGGGCCCGGGCGGATGAAAAAAAAAACTTCCCCCATTTTTTAAATTTTAAGCGCCATTTAGATTTTTTATAGCCTATATAGCCTGCTTTAATTTTGTGATCATTTAAAATAAATTAAAATTGTTTGTAGCATAGTAAATGTTCTTTAAATTGTACACAAATTGTATAATCACTTTCAAAAATATTAAAATATTTGCACACAACAATGTGGTAGAATATGTTGGAAAGATTAAATAATTTTGTAACAACTTCAACACGCATATTCCGCAAATAAATATATTTTATTTGTTTTCTTTGTTTCTAAAAATGAACTTTTTTGTATTAAAGATTTACCGGCTATTGTATAAGCCACGACGAGTAGAATAACCCCGATGTTACTGAAGAGAAAAGCAATGAAGCCCCTCACATAGTTCCTGAGGCGGGAAGCGAACCTTCGCTTTCTTCTCGGCATCATACGCGCGTCATCCTGGCCACAGTTCCTCCACCATCAGGAATACTTACAGTTTGGTCAGTTGTATCTGAAAACAAATTCATATTTACTTGTGATACAAAAATAGGTTCCATGAAAATTGTACTCGCTTAAATTAAATAAATAAATATCTCTGAACAAGTCACACAAATTGAATCCAACCCCAAAGTAAGCAAATTATATGCTTGTGTTATGGTTGTTAGTCAACGATTGGAATACATAGAAATACTTAAATAGATACCAGAATAAATTTAATAAACACCCAGACCCGGAAATGCAGACATCTAATTGTTCTTCACATAAATGCCTGACCCCGTCGGGAATCGAACCCGAGCCTTGCGGTTGGTCGATGTAGTTAGGCGTGTACGCTAGCCATTCGACCAACGAGGCGGTCGGCGGCGAGAGGTAAATTATATTAAATAATTAAACTATTAGCAGCAAAACAAACTGACGTATTTACTAGTTACCAGAAAAATGTTTTAACTATTGATACTGAAAGATCGACTTCACTGGTTTGTTGTAATTTGAAGCTAGAGTATTAAGCCGCTTACTAAAAAAAGTGGTAAGCTCCTCGTCATTTTCTAATCCTGAATCAGCCAAAACTCATAAGACTCAGCTCAAACTCAAAAGATAATGTATTAAGTACAGTACAGTTGTAGGGAAATATTATGCATGGTCTCATTAGGAAAAATGTTTTTACGAATTGTTGATTTTTGCGCGTTACAATATTTACAAAATTTGGTCGAACTTATTTTTTATGAACAAGACTAAAACTTGTAATTTAGGCTGAATTTCACCCTTATTCATGTTTTTAATCGATTTTAAAAATAGGAGAAGAGTATATCCTCGACTTCTAAATTTTTTACGTTTTTTAATCGTAAAAAAAGTATAGACACCCAAAACTAGCTAAAGACGCTAAATGTATGACTGTGTGATAAATGGCAAACCTATCCCGGGCAATGTTATTAATATTATTATCATTTATTATCACTATCTCTTATTTTCTACCTTTATATACTTAACATACAAAAAAATTTAAAAATATAAACATAAAAAACAGGTTACCAGAAACGGTGGTCTTAAAACTAAATCGTCAGTGGTCAAGGCGACAGACTGAGGAACCTCCGCACAATGCGTGCCGTCCCCAAAACTTTATTATTATTATTGTTAATTCTTTATCATACGCAACATAAATTACAGAAAAACGTAAGACTTAAAAAGCGAGCTTATCTCTAATAAAAGAAACCTCTGCCATCTAATAAAGGAAAACAATAACAAAATAGATATCATCAGATATAGCTACTAACTACCTAAAACACGTAAAACATATTAATAAATAATATATAATACATATATAACTACACAAAATTAGATTAAATTACCCTAAAAAATCACCTTTTAATTTATTTTTGAAAGAATCAAGTTTTAAATTTGTTAGAAAATTGAAAAAAAAACTCATTTTTTTATTTCCCAAACCAGAGATCGATCCCGGTTGATTTAAGTTTTTAATTAATTAGCTAATGTGCGTAACAAATGAACAGGAAATGAATAATTTATAATGGAAGTCGAATTCTAAATATTTATAAAAACCATATATTTTAAAGTAAAATATGTGTTCTGAGTATCAAAAAGCGGAAACGATATTTCAAATATTCACCCAATTTAAACTTTGTTCATAAATCATGGTTATAAATTAGAATATTTCTTTAATGGCTAATTCTCTGAATACTCTTACATAAATAAAGTGGCCTTCTGTAAGCCCGACTCGATTTTGAAATATTCGATACTAGTAGTTTCACACAGCTTTGCCTGCGTAACTTGGCTTCTGCTGCATCGATTTTGACGAAACAAAGCCTATGTCACTCAGGGATAATGTAGCATTCTAAAGGTGAAGTAATTTTTGAAATCGGTTTAGTAGTTTCAGAGCCTATTCATTTCAAACAAACAAACAAAAAATCAAACCTTTCCTCTTTATAATATTAAGTATAGATTAACATTTCTTCGCCTCTGTGGTATAGCAGTATGATATTGGATGAGTTTATGAAGTACCGGGTTCGATTTTTGGGTCAGGCATCAAAAATAAAATGGCTAGTCCCATTTTTTTATAAAAACGACGTTGCCTAGCATAGGATAAGTGCTTGGTTGGCGATAGGCTTGCAACTTATCATATTGTGAGACTTAGTGTCGTTGGTGCCCTGGTTGTACTTTTGCCTAACTTTTTTATAATATTAGAAGGCAACCAAGCAGACGGGGTTCCTGATGGTAAGAAATTCACGACGCCTAGAGACACTAAAGGTGGTAATGGCGCGCTGCCAACCTGAGACTGGGATGTTAGGCCTCGAGCAAAAGTAAGTTTACCGGTTACATTACCCTTCGAACCGGAACAAGTCGTGACGCTTTGGAAGCAGGAATTGTTTTTTTTATGATATTGGATGGCAAACAAGCAGATGGGTTGCCTAATGGTATGAAATTCACGCCGCCTAGAGACATTAAAGGTTGTAATGGTGCATTGCCAACCTTAGGCCGGAATGTTAGGCCTCGAGCAAACGTAAGTTTACCGGCTACATTACCCTCCGAACCGGAACACGTCATGACGTTATGGCGGCAGGAATAGGTAAGGCGGTGGTACCAATCCGCGTGAGTCGCTGCGAAACTCTACCACCTAGTCAGATGTCACGGTGTTAGTGACGATAAGCCAAGCTCGCCTTTTACGAACTGCCTGGCAGGAAGGCAGATGGTCTAAAAAAAGTAGTCAAAGTAGCCTGGACCAACGTCCGGGCTACTTTGCAGACATGGTAACAATGTTTTCACGCCATTGACCAAATTGTGGGTAAACTAAGGGCAGAAACTAGTATACTGAAACATTGTACGTTCTTGAAATTAATATCTCAAAGGAATGAAATGATGTTCTAGTGATATTTCAAGAAAATGTTAGGTATCTGTTAAATTACTGTTCTATTTGAGAAATGTTTCTAGTATTTTATCTGTAAGTATCACTTTTCCCGCGGTTTTTCGTACTTTTCACATTGATATGGCTTTAGTAAACATGTGTGACGTCATCGAATATCCACAAAGGTTTAAAACTATTTATTACAAAACTAACAATATTTCACCTGGCACTCCATGCTCTTTGGATATGTACATGACTTGACATGAAACAGGGCCATTGGTAATTGGACCGGATTCTTTTAAGGGGTTGTAAGGATAGGTTGTTCGCTACCATTTTTATTTTATTGTGTATCCAAAAGTGGAACAGTTTTGAGAAAATTCTAACAAAAACAACTTTGCCCGAGTTCGGATTTGTGCTCGGTGGTCGATAGGCTTCCCACCTATCATATTGTTCGACTTATTGTCTTCGAGTAGTCGTAGGTCCCTAGTTGTATATCTGCCTCCTCACTGGGGAGACGGGGTTCACCCCCGCTAATGCTAATTTTAAAAATCAAAAAACATTTTCTCGGACTTGGAGCAAATTTACAAAGTAACTTTGAAAGGACCAGCCAAATCTTAATATAAGGGAAAATAGGCTTAAAAGGCATTTAAATATTATTGCCAAATTATTAAATTTACTTTTATAAATATTCTTTAAAAATAGTCCGCAAAAATGCTTAACTTGTGAACAAGCTATGTCGTACCTAGTACGAGTCATGACGTCACCAGCTTGAAAATGAGGCATTTCACGTGTTTTATTACAAAGAAGATTTTAATGCAGCATACTCAATCTAAGACAGCGTTTTTGGCGCCATCGAGAGAAAATATGGTCGAAGTTTTTTCATAATTATTGAATTTCTTGCTAATATTGAGTGAAATTAGTCAATTTTGGTGGCATTTCGTACAATTTTGTTCAGTGAAAGTGCACAAATGAAATAATAATGAAAAAATTAGCGTATCGTGTATTTTCTCGTTGCCGCCCAATCTCATTACATGAGCTTGCATAAAAAGGCCACCGCTTTACCCAAGAGCCTGACATGACTTCCTGACGACTTATGACTGATGACTAATCATAATTGATTTAAAATTTGATGCAAATTTCTACTTGACTAATGGCAAAATACTAACGAGATTGCCAAAACCTAAAGAAAGAAAAGAGAAAAATCTGAGACATTTAGCTGCGCGTGCAAATTTACAGTTACCTCCAATTAAAGAAATTATAACATCAATGCGATTATATGAAAGGGCAAAATCATCTTTAAAACAAACAGCCATTTGCTACTGTTCTTAAGATGATATGAACAGTCAGATAATTTTAATTAAACCCTGGTGGGCGTCTACAATCACCATTCCATTAACCAGAAAGTTTCACAGCTTTATTCCAACAACCAGAGGCCTTCTGAAAATTGTGAAACTTACAAAATAAACTAGTTCTTAAGTTGTTAAAATGTTTTTATTAAATTATTGTGTTTTAATTATTTTATCACAGTAATTTATACAAGCCATGTTGTTTGACGAACACGTACCGATCTAAGCAAGCGCTACAAATGTAGTATATAGTAACACCTAAACTAATAGCGATCCCATTTTTTGTTTTAGTGTACTTTTATATCCTTTAAGGTATATTTTGAAAGAAAAAAATAAAAAAAAATGGTCGAAGTGACTGTAATTCTAGTTTTTATAATAAACTTCTGGTTTTGAACAGACTTTTTTAAATTTTATTTTATTTTCAAAAAGAACAGTTTATTTTTAATATGTATCGCTATGTAAAATATTTTTTAATAAATTTGTTATATTCGAAAAGTTACTTTAAAAGAAGTAATTAAAATCACGATTCTCTAGAAACCTATAACTTGGTGAATACACAACATATTAATAAATAAATTCACACATCCTAGTAGTGCAAATGAGGCGATTATGGTCACTTTTCAGAATCTTTTTTTTTCCTGTCCGCTTCACGTGAAATACCCCAAATGCAACTGCGGTCGGAGGGAACCAGTTTTATTCTTTGTTTACGTTATAACCATGCATCTTGTAAAAGATGTAAAATAAGCCTTTATTTTGCTAATTCCGCGTAAGCAGTGTAACC
>NJDC01000268.1:96503-111474 GCA_002245475.1 Calephelis virginiensis | reverse complement strand
ACACATTTTTATTTTCATATGTTTTTTGTGATTTTTTTTTTATGGAGTGAAAGTTGTTTAATCGTAATGTATTTTTATTTTAGCACTTGCCCTGTGCTTGGGTTAAGTTACTATACATTTTAAAGAAAGAATAAATTTCGCCTTAGACAGGGTTGATCTTGTAACCTTTCTTCTCAAGCTAACGAATGCTCTATTTGAGCTACTGGGAATTCAAGTCCCATGGCGAAATTTTTAATTCCTTTCTAACCCATAATCGTATTTTGGTTTCCAAACTTTTTTAAAAAAATGTAAACTATTAGGATACACATAAATATTGCTAATTACCCGTCCATCTACATCTAGTTTTATATATTTGTGAGGACGATTCCGCATATTTTGAACCTATTAGTTTTTCTTATCGAATGTACATCCAATGAAACCATTCAAGAAGTCCAAGAATTTAATATACAAAATTAAAAAAGCATTCAATATTAGAAATTACGCGCCCACATGTTCTGTTTTTGGTTAGTTATTAATAAATTTTAATACTTACTTTACCCAGACTTCTAACTTTTTCTTTCTGAAACATTTTATAATTGATAATATTTTGATGAAATTAGAAGGAAAATAGATAGACTGATTTCATGATATTATGGAACACACGTTGACACCAAATTTGGTAATAATGTGTTATCAACTTGAGGCTAAAGCGGGAACCATATTATCAGCCGCGGCTTGCAGACGCTTACAGCTTACAGCCGCGACTGATAAGTGCACATGCCGTCCGCGGACGCTTACGGCTGACATAAACATCCAGCGCGCCAAATATCTTTCGGACGTCCGAGCGCTCAAGGTCACGTCCGCGACTTACGTCCGATAGTTTATAAGGCTCAGTGTACTTTCATTGTTTAGATAGCCGCTGCTGACGGCTGACGGACGAGTCCGATTGTTTGTTTCTAGCTTAAGACTTTTTTTTCAATTATTATTGATAGGATTTACCCTTGAGACAACATTTTAAACTAGACAAAGTAGATATGAAAAAAATACTTTAGCATAAAAAATCTAAAGTAATCTAACGGTAAAAGAGAGGTGTTATAAATTTGACGTGACTACGAGTGTCTCTGTGTGTGGCATCATAACTCCTAAACGAATAGACCGATTTCAATGCAGATTTTTGTTGTTAGCTACATCACGGACAAGTAACGATCCTATAAGCTACATATTATGTATCCTAATCCATCTTACAGTTGTACCGATATACCAAATTTTGTTACGATTGGTCTTATCGTTGTAGGCCTTCAAACAAACCAACTAACAACTTTTCGTCTTTTTATTATTAATAAAAAATCTTTTGTAAGCCAACGTTTTGCCACCCCTAACTTGGTTGTTGACCAGTGATCCGCCATCTTTAAAAGTCCGCCATATTACATAAACGTAAGCTAATTAATTTCGGAAGCATTTGTCTTACCAATGCATTTATGAGTTCAGGACTTGGTTCCAAGTGAGACGGAATTTCTCTTTCGATTGGCTGAAAACAAAATTTAGCAATTCTAAAGACATATAATACAACATAAGTATTTGACCACAACAAGAAATATGGATCTGTCTCTGTCTGTCTCTATTCCGTCTCTGTCTTTGTGTTTAATGTAAAATTTAAACATTTTTCTAAGATATTATGTAGGTATATTCATTTTTGCTGCCAAATAAATTATAATTAATTTAAATTGTTTCAGTACATAAGTACATAAACTAATTCACATGCTTTAAAAAAGTTTAAAAACATATCACCTCTGTATCATCATGTTGATATTCATCCTGATTTGGCATATATGGCTGTAATAAAAAAAAATGAATGAATAAACGAATACTATAATGTGCACCATCAAACTAACACATTAACACAAGTATGTACTATCAAGTACATAATACATACACTCGCTAGTATCTCCATAATATGAATGTGGATGGATGTGGGCACCTGGGGAGACCTAGAGAGTCTCCGAAACTGGTATATTTAAAAGGGCTTTAAGTGTGGTGGAAGCCAGACAGGTCAGAGAAGATCGTGACATTTGGCACTCGATATTCTGCCTACGCGGAAAGAGAATTGGCGTGAAAATGTGTATGTATTGTTGTATTTATGCGTCTCTGTAAATAATCTATGTAAATAATCATTATTATGAAAACTTTTAAGCAGCGCCAGTTCTGGTAACTAAGAGTCAATTGCACGATCGTGGGTTAATTATTTGACTCTGAGTTAGCTTCTAAGGTTAAATGACTTCACATGTGACAGTCTACTCATTACATAATCGTTCGCTTTTCGAAGCGCTCACTTCAGTTCGAAGTCCAATTGTAAACTAGTTCGTTCTTTTAATTTGTTAGTTCTTTTGCACAACTCACAATGCGAAACATAAGAGAATGCTCTACGATCGAAAAAAAGAATTTTTGTTTTTAATTATTTTAGAAGGCTATTGAAAGAAACTATATTTAAAAATTTACACTTTCATTATTATGTATTTATTTATATTTTTATGGCACACAACAAGATTTTAAGCTAAGATAATTTAAAATTAAAAATAAAACGCGCACGTAGCACGCATTTCAAATTTCACTTTCATTAAGATCTGGTGTATGTTGAAAAAGGACTAAGAATGGAATCATTGGCGAACTAGTTCACATAAGAGAGATCTCGTACCACCTAAGTCGTTCGAGAACTACCTAACTTATGATGACAATGTCATGTTCCGGTTTGGAGGACAGCCGGTAAAATTGCATAATCGCCCTAACACTCCGGTTACAGGACAGTTATGCAGCTATAACATCTGTGGTGGTTGTCTCTTATCAGTCGCTGTCATTTCACTCAAAAAACTATATACTGCAAGGATTGCCCTCTTCAATAAAAATAGTTTAAAGTCGGTTCACTTACTCCATCAGCACCATAATCTTCATAATCGCCCTGTGGTAGAAATTCAACTACTTAATTAATCGCCTCAGTGGTCTAGCAGTTCCGTTGTTGGACTTGACTGCATTGAGGACCCGGGTTCGAATCCCGGGTGGGGCAACAAAAAAAAATTGGATTTTTCCAATTTTCTAATAAAAAAAATGTTGCTCGGGATAGGATATGTGCCCGGTTGGCGATAAGCTTGCCACCTATCTCATTGTGGGACTTAGTATCTTCGGCTAGTCGTGGGTGCCCTGGTTGTGCCTCTGCCTTACTCTTCAGGGATATGGGCGTGAAGATACTTTTTAGGTATAACAACTATTAATTTTAACATCATCAATAATATGATCATGATTGGCTTCGCCTAGTTTAGCTTAGCTTGCCTTACTTTGTCTGGAATGGCTTGCTTTAATTTTTATGCTTAGCCTGAGACTGGACTTGTTTTTGACTATATCCAAGCTGGATTATCTGTATGTCATCGTTTTAAAGTGTTTTTTATAGTTTTCACCGGCAACGCTAAGTATTTTAATTTTCACCCAGATATTACGGTACAGATAATTTTTCGTTGAAATACGATACTGACTCTTATTCTATATGTTTGCTATCTTTTTCCAATTAAGTAAAAACAAAAGATATGAAACATTTTGTAAATGCTGCCAAATCTATGAAACGCATGTAATCTATCAGCACTGAACGTGTTTTGTCTCCTTCTTTTACTTGCGTTTGTAAGAAGATAGTGATAACCTAAACTGTGTTTAGTGTCCGCACATAGTAAACACCATTATAACAATCAGTACGAGTACTTCCTCTCCCTGCTGTCATCAGCTTCCCAACTGACGCTGACTGAGTTTCTTAGAAGTGTGCAAATGAATTTCAGAATAAACCACAAGAGTGGTACCATTTTAAAATAAAGTAGCTCTAAAATGTAGTGTATTCTTGGAACAACGATTGGCAATTACCGGGGTAAGTATAGGGTTGTCACCAAGTTAGGGATCTATGTGTATTATATAATCGGACCATAAAATTGTTGCAGGGTTGTCATATCGAAGATGTTTATTATAGCAAAAATTAACTGAAAATTTACCCCAAAACTTATCAGCTTTGTAATTTTTGGAGTATGCGCACTGAGAGGGATCGGAGTAAGAAAAAAAAGAGAAAAAATGGTAACGAGACTTTTTGCTAACTTCATTCCGAATTATGTCCATAGACCCTAGCGGTTTTCTTCTGTTTGTCGGTTTGTATGACTCCTTACCCCGAAAAAATTACGAGTAAATTGACCTCTATTTTCATTACTTAAAGCAGAATAATATTATTTGAAATAAGAAACATTTTAAAACCCCAGAATCGTAAACGAATCTACTAAATATCCAAAATAAAATTATCTTCATATTTGCAGGAGCATTTGATCTAAATTTTTTTAATATTTTCGTATAACCAAGCATTATCAAGTCGACAAGTATTAAAAAACTATCAAATCGTACATTTTATGTTTTCGGTGTTTTTTTAATAGCTAAACGTAACTAAGTACTTGGAGGAAATAATTTCGAATTATCCGTATCCTGATCACAAAATATTATTTACACCATACAAAATGTTATACAGATTTAATTAAAGAATCATCTTTTATGATATTAAAGTATAAACAACTGTTCATTCAAATACATCCAGACCATAATTAACAATATTGCCAATATGGAAAAATGTGCAAAAAATATTACACCCTTGAAATTAAAAATATACAAGATCGGCCTTCCTTTTCAATGTTAGGGGCATCAAGATACTACTATAAATTAGCTCTTAGAGAAAATAAAGATCAAAAAATTCTTATTTCTGCTACTAGGTGGTTCACCAGAGCACTCACGACTAGCCAAACCAACCAACACCAAGTCTGACAATGTCAAATGTCAAAACGATAACAGTATATTACTTAAAACATATACCTTCGACAAATTCTTAAGTCTCATAAAACCGAAGACACCATAATAAATCAAGTTAACGCTGATTTTACATCTATTACTTTTAAACAGACTTTTTGTTTTGAACTTAGACTGGACTTCACCAACGAACTTAAAAGCTATCAACTTAAAAATTTGTCTAGACGACTGCGAAGAGTTTCAATTATGTCGATGTTAATGTCCAATATAATTTAGTTATTGTAAACATTTGTAAATATTTTATTATTAAAATATTTAAATTGTAAGCAGACAATTGTTCAGAAAATAAGAATTTTGTTAATGTTAATTTTAATTTAAGTAACTTATCATCGGAATCGTAACTGGTTTACACTGAACTTAGTTTTGAACTCGGTTTCCAATATGGTCGGTAAATCAGCCCTCATTGGGCAATGAAACTTTGCTATCTTCTGACTGCTACAGTAACAACAAATTTGTATTCTGATTTAGTTCGCCACAATATTATTCTTTCAATTCATAAACAAAAACTGCATGGCATTAACTAGTGCAGTGATATTACATTTCTTCATTCAAACACACAATGGGACTCTCTGGCACAACTATTTTTACTTAAAAAAGAAACTCCAATTTTATGTTAAAAAAAATTTAGAAATTTACTAGGTATTTTTTTAATATCGAGGCAACTGCATGGCGTTCAAGCAAAGCAAAATGAGTGATACAAAAGCCCCAATATTACCCTACTAGAAATGGTTACAATATAATTTTGACATTAAACATAGAGAATGTTGAGACGTCCATCTCGGACGGATGACAAATAACAAATGAGAGCCGCGCGATTGTGTGGACGGTAACGCAATCAAAGAGGCGATGATCGCACCTTCTGTCATGGGACATCATGGCCTCTTGTGAAGAGGCGGGGTTAGAAAATAAAAAATCGTGTTTAAAAAAAGTCCAACACCAGACTGCTAGCCCACTGAGGCGATCAAAAATCTTAGTAAGCAAAAATAGACATATTTCATTATTCTTTACCCATCATTTATAAAAGACTTTAGCCTGTATATAAAAGGAGTTACAAAAAAAAGTTATAATTTCAGACTCAATAGACACTTTATACATATTTTTGTTTGTTTATGCAAAATGCGCGTCTTGCAATAATTACTCGTCAATTATGATATTTATATTAAAATAAGTGTGCAATTTAAAATTCAATAGAAACTAATAAAATTATAAAAAATAATAAAATATCGTTGAAATTATTATAATGTAGGCAACCCTACATACATGTCCCTTACTCGCACCTGTCCGTCCCCGTTTCGTCTTCATAAAGTAAGAACCATCCCTTCAGGTACAAGCAAGGACCCTAATTAACGAAGTCCTTGTATGATATATAGCTAATACTGCTGTAATATATTATATAATTCGGAAGAAAATGGAGAATACTGTGTTCTAAGTGTGGACCAGATTGGAAAATATACTTAAAACTTAATTAAAAATGTTGCTTGTTAAATGCTTTATATTCCAGCGTCTGGTTAACACGACTATTACCGACTTTTGTATCTCATTACGGCATCCTATTATCCTATCACCAGATTAAACCATTTGTCATTTGATTTTTTGCAAATTTATTTATTGTTCCTTTGTTCTATTGGTCCGGCGTCGGACTTGACTTCTTGAGTTGAGACTTCTTGTTCGATCCCCGGGTCGAGCAACAAAAAAAAATATAAATTGTATATTTTCAATTCTCTAATGAAAATAACGTTGCCCGGGATTGGATATGTGCCCGGTTGGCGATAGGCTTGCCACCTATCACATTGTGGGACTTAGTGTCTTCGGCTAGTCGTTGGTGCCCTGGTTGTACCTCTGCCTGCCTCCTCGAGGATATGGGCGTGAGTATACTTTACTTTTAAAATTTACTACGAAACCCAAAAAGTGGGATTAGAATTTCAGAACACATTACTTTAACACTTACCGGGGCGGGTCCACGAAAGTATGTGTCTCTTGAGAAATGCTGAAACATATTGTTCATTACTTTCGTTTATGTATTTGCTTTTCCGGGGAAGGCATCCGCTCTGTTTGTATGAGTAAACTTAAAAAGTAGTTTTTCCTAGTTTCCTAGCATTTTCCCTTTTACACTTAGACTTTAACCTGTACTTCCACAAATAATTCAAAACCAAAATCAGCCAAATCGATTAAGCCGTTCTCGAGTCTAAGTAGCGCAGTCTGCCGGACCCAATGTAAAACATTCCAAAATCAACGACTACTTACAAATAAAAAAATAATTAAAAACATTTGCCAGTGGACCAAATTGTGAATATAAACCACTAGCTGCTACCTGCGGCTTTGCCCGCGTTTTCACAGAAACCCGGTGTGCGATCGGGATTAAAAATAGCCTATATGTTAATCCAGGTCACAATCTATCTGTCTTCCAAATTTCAGACAAATCCGTTCAGCTATTCGAGCGTGAAAGAGTAACAAACATCCATACATCCATACTTACAAACTTTCGCATTTATAATATTAATAGGAATAGGATTCTCGAATCCCCTTGAACACACACAAAAAAAAATCATCAAAATCCAGTCGTCTAGGAGGAGTTCAGTGACAAATATTCATTTCATTTAGTAATTATCCTAATTTAGTTGTTTGTTTTTGGTGTTATAGCTTCTGTAGGTATGTATTTTGTATCTAGTTGTGAAAATCTGTAATTGCCTGACTGTTATTAATTCGTAGTTCTAATTTTCTTAAACTTTAGCTATTGATTTTAGTATCAAATAAAAATAAATAAATAAAAATAAAATAAACACACTAATACAAGGAATATATAGGTATATCAGATAAAGAAGATTAACATATCGAACAAGCACTCGGCTCTCCTAATGGTACGAGGCAGCCGTTGCCCATGGACATCATAGATGTTTTAGATTCGTTCTTATCATGTCGGGGTGCTACCCGCTTCTCCGGACAGGAACATAACAATGTCATTATAGTGGCTAGAATAGGAAGATGGGGGAACCTTGCCCGGCCAACTTGCAGCATAGCTCTCTTGACCTTTGGCTTATGATCAAAGGTTATTTAGTCGACTCTTACTCATTTACGTTTAAATCCAAAGGTTGAACAACTCTTTCCTGTTTTTTTTATTACAAACGTAAAAGTTGAGTTTAATATTTTGAGATAGGGCTGTGACGACCCCATTTCCCACTAGTGAAAGAATCTATTAATTTAAATTGTTAGATTATTATTACAGTGCAGTGAGACAGAAGAGATGATATTCGACTTACATATTCGTATAACCGTCTTGCCGCAAAAGTATCAGTGGTCACCATTGTAGGGTTCCAGTTTAGGATGAGTTTTGATTCTAGCCTCAGGTGGATAACTCACCATTAATATTTTTAATGTCTATAGGCAGTGTATATTTCTTACCATCAAAACAGGATGCATGTTTGCTTTTTAATTATAAAAAAAGTGGAGATAGGAAGGAATTACCAACGCATGAATTGAATCCTCTGCAGCTCAAAGTTCAGATTTTTTGTCAGGTGCCTAATTTTTTACAGTAATGCCTTTGAAAATGTTTAGTTTTCAATAGTTGATAGTTATAACATTGGAAGGAAACCTTTTTTGTTTCCAGACAAAGAAAGTGGCAAAAGTAAGTTTTTTTTATAAACGGTTACTAATTTTTATATCTACTAATTTTATGCCTCCTTTACCGGATTTAACGGAGGTTGGTTAGGATTTCGAAAGCGTGAAGGCCCCATCTGAAACAAAGTAATATATTCATTTATAATAATGTTTATTCTATTCTATTAGATTAATATATTCTATTTATTATTCTATTCTATTATTATTATTATTACTAATAATAATAATAGAATGACCTCTATGGCAGTAAAATAAAAACACAATACTGCCCACGACGTGTATGTTATGTTTCTGCTCGACTGTACCGGATAGTGGCATCTTCATTTAGTGCATTGAGAGATATGGATCCACTGCCTCACCTATTCCTGCCGCCATAATGACAGTGTCATGTACCTAGCCGGAAGACTTGATCATTCTACCTAACATGCGGAGAAATTAAGTGTTACAAAATGATAGAAGGCAAGCCTATTGCCAACCGGGCACATATCTAATCCCGGCCACGTTATTTTTGTTAGAACATGGAAAAAACATATTTCCCTTTGGTTTCCCGACTCCGAGTCGTCATGAAGTCTAGTCTAACACCGAACCACTAGACCACAGAGCCTGTATGAAAAACTTGGGCTCTTGAGACAAATCTAAAAATATCTAATGACATCAGTAAAACAGTCACTTACTTAAATAATGGTGGTAATTCTGCTGTGCACAAACTAAACTCATTTAAGATTCATGCTATCTCTTTCAAATGAAACTCAAACAATAGGGATAGAACATTTTAGACATGTCAGTTAAGTCCGGTCCATAAATCTATATTACTACTGAAGGCAAAGAGAATACAGTACTACGTAAGACTGACTGACTGAAGGTTACACTACTAACAAATAAATAAATGTCATTTCCAAACAATTCTGACTCTGTCTAACGTACTGATCTCTCTTTCTGAGAGATTTATGATGTCAATTGAGAAAGTCTAAACGAAAAGGAGGTCACTATATTAGAGTGAGTCAGCAATATTAAGAAATGACATCAGGTCTTTGTGAAGAATGTAAATCTCAAGCAGTAAGCTTCATGTTTTGGACATGTCAAATTGTGACCTTTATGATGACGTTTTCGGAGAAGTACATTTGGAATTCTGTAGTCTGTAGAAATGTAGTGTACCAATAATCTGACAGCACTAAAAGTGTTTTGTCCCTTTTTGTAACTGTCGTTGAAAGAAGATAGAGATAACTTAAATTAGTCTAGTAAGTGTGCAACAGAATTACTACCTTTTGCTTCAACATTTTAATTTAAAAATTATGGCAAAATGCAAAAATAAGGTACTTTTAGGTTTTTATGGCGCGCGTTAGAAGCATAACAATGAAATGATTTACCATTTTTGGCGGCAACTTATTAGGATCACGAAATTCCGGCGGCAGCATCTGCAAAGTAATGGTTAAAGCCAAATTAATAAAAACATTATAAACATATTATTGTACTTTTTTTAATTTGAAAAGTAGGCGTTGTCACAGATATTAAGTATTTTTTTAAAATAAGAGCCAATTATTTCGAATGGATTAAAAATAATCAAAATGATTATTATTTAATGGAGTATACATTTTTAAATTGCAATACCCGACTTCGCCTGAACAAAGAGACGTGAATCAACATTCAATCTAAAATTAGTTCACAAAGTATAGAAAATGGCGACTTAATGACGGCAAAAAGTTTAAAATCGGATGAGATGTAGGAGCCAATATTATTTAAAAACATTATTAAAAACAGTGGGCCAATATGAGATCCTAGTGATACACCAGAAGGGACTTGTAAGACATGAGACTTATATCCTTTTAAAGCAACCAATTGGGACGTGTTATTAATATAAGACTCGCACCATCTCAACAAAGATCCATGAATGCCATATTCCCCAATCTTTTTTATAAGAATTTCATGATTTACCAAGTCAAAAGCTTTCTTAAAATCCAAATATATGGCATGAACTTCTTTATTGCTATCAAGAAATTTAGATAAATCAGAGATATATTCAGAAAGATTTGTAGTAGTAAATTTACACGGTAAAAAGTAGTGTTGGTTTTCGTTTAATAGATTTTGTATATGTGGTAATATTTTTTTGTATACTAGCTTCAAGTTTAGCATTTAACAATATCAAATTTAGCAAACAAATCCTCACGCATTGTACGAAACTCTAATAGCCAGTCTACCTGACTCGCGTCCAAAATGGCATCATTGAAAATATCGCCCCAACACCACGAGAAGATACTGACGAACTGCTATCTTTACGGTTCGTACACTGATTGCAAATCCATACAGATCGCGGTATCGCAGTGTTGTAATTTCGTATGCAATTGTGGTGAAAGTTATTCTGGCAAGATGCATTAGTACATTTAATCTGTTTTTGAGTAACTAAAATAGTATGATCACAAACTTAGCAGTTTTTTACATGAAAAAAAAATGTCCGTGTATCACCGAATACTCCAATGAGTTCACATTACACGTAACCGAATTTAAGGATTAGTATTCAAACGCAAAGTTCTACAACACAATAAAAAATTAAATAAATATTTTTATCTAAATAAGAATTCTTCGAAGAATTCAAATTTTAAACACAGTGTTAATAAAGCCTATGCCCTTAGTCTAACCGAGGTAGATTTTTCTTTCTTTAAAAAATCTCACTTATTTACTATTAAAATAATAATACGAGTTTATTTTAATAAATACGTATTGCTTCTAAGCATCAAAGATGTGAATAGCCAACGAGAGTCTGTAAACCATTAAGAATACCCTCCAAATTAATAACATTGATTGTACCGGCTTTTGTGGAAATGGTCTTGGATTTCCAAATCTTGGCGGCCTCATCTGTAAAAAACGGTTCATACAATGTTCATTCGGTATTAAAAAACCTGAAGACTTTTTTTATTTATGTATTTAGGTGTCACTAACGCCGCATGAGACCGCATAAGACATTCAAGAATACCGTGGACAAATTACATAAATCAATCTAATCCAAAAGTAAGTAAATCACATGCTTTGACCATTACAACAAACTAACACCAGTTTACTGATAAATAGTAAACACTGTTTCATACACAAATAAACTTACGAATTGCGAATCTCCTCCTTTTCGTAGTCGCCTGAAAACTATAGGTACTATTGAACTTATTACTTATTCACGTTGAACCACAAATTGCCACAACCACGTTTGAAGTCGACCTCAACTTCTTTGACGGTTAAAACAAGGATTTCTTTTTGTTGAGCAGTAAGAACTTATCTTCGCCCTCATATGATTTTCCCATCCCCATATTAGCCACCAAATTAGTCCATAAAAAATTGTTTAAAAAGGGTTATGAATATGGAGGAAGTCAGAAAAACCGATACCCTCTGCCTAGCCTCAAAAGCCTTGGCGTGAAGATATGTATGTAAAAATCCCGGTCCAGCAAATAGTATTTTTACCTTCATGTTTTGTTGGCTGTAAAATTCTGGATACATTTGCCCTTGCACAAATACAAAAAAAGTAACAAATATGAGAAACATTGTAATAAATAATAACATGTACTGACTGATGTTTGCATACTTAATTTTTAATTGAATTTTAACCTGATAAGAATTCCGTTCCACCTATTAACCCTTCAGGCTGAAGTATAACTTGTGCAATTTAGTGTATTTGTGTATGCTTCATCATAGTTTATGCTTATTATTTAAATATGTGCCTGCGGCTTCGTCTATGTTTCACAATCCCCTTGGTTGGTCCAAACCCTTGGGTAGAATAGCTTATCTATCATCCTGTTTGTGCTGTGTTCGTAGCGGCGAGCATAGTTTAAATATGTATATATAATGAACTCGTAAATAGTACAAGTACTCGTAAAGCACTAACACTTTGAAAGCAAATGAACTACAACCACAATGAACGTGTTATGTATTTACCTGACTTAAAAAGGGTAGGTTCTTAATTTGTCTGTTTTTTTTGTTACGCGTTTACACGGCTTGTAACGAACCGATTTTGATAGTAATTTGTTCGGAAAGGTAGGTAATCATAGTTCGAAGGTAGTCCTACATAAATTTTATCGTGATCCAGATAGTGGTTTATGAATTACAATTAATAGTGCACCAAATTGCGTCTATGTAGACAACATTATTGTTATTATTATAGTGGGCTGTGAATAAAATGTATGTGAAACCATATCAGAATCATTTTACTGCTCTTAAATTATTAGAAACGTAAATAAATAATTCCCCTGAAAAAAATATGGAAACATAAATATGTCTAACCCCAAAACAACCAAATAATATACTTGCGTCATGGGACACTGATATATAGAAATGTTTAAAGTAGATGCCACCTTAAATTTAATAAATAACCTGACCGCGAAATAATGCCATCTGTATTTAATATTTATTACACAAATGCCTGCGCTCTGCGCCCATCAGAAATCAAACCCAAGTCTCCGGTTGACTGGTTGGTGGAGCTTTGCGTGTCTCCTCGCATCTTGACCGACGAAGCCAAAGTATAATATGTTATTTCAATGACTGAACATTTTGTTTTTTAATGTATCGTCTCATCTAGGCAATGTTAAAAGAATAAAAATTCACAAACTGTTTTCGATTTTGTGTAAACAATACTGTTAAACTAAAAAAATCTAGAATAATTTACTATCTTATAAAATAATAATGTTTTATTGTAATTATATTATGCTGTCGTGTTTATTATTCTACTATTTACACCTCGAAGTTTCAAGATTAAAATAAAAATTAAAAACATATTGCGTTTTATTTGAATCAAGTAAAATTCGAATTTTGTTCTCGTTTTACAATATTTAAATGACAGTAAGCAAACAGAAGACATATTCGATTTTGCTTAAACTACACTCCGAAAAACAAATTAGTATAGTATCTGCAGACCGATTTTAATTTTCCGCCAAGAAGTTTCGATGGGTCAAGTGTCAACGCTGCGGCGCTAGTAGTCGTTTTCAAAGTATTGAGATGTCATTCTTCTCTCGGTAGAGAGTATATATTATGTTCTGTGGATGAGGCCGTCAATCAATATATTTTAGGATATTTATTTCGCTATTATATTGTATTTTTACTACAAAAATTAGAATCTTTGATATCGCGATGTAGTATTTGCTCATTATTACTTTATTATATACCTTACAACGGTGGCTGTAACGTCAAATATTACCAGACTAAGTGGACGTTAACTTAACACCCGTTAAACCTACATTTGGAAACGTCGATTCGAAAGCAACAACTTAAAGCCAGAACAGCTTATAATTATATTTGGGCAGTTTTATTTCCTGGGCAGCAATAAAGACCAATTTACTGCCTGTCACACCCATTACTGCCAATCGTAAAGCCGCTATAAAAATTCCGAATTTATGTAGTGACACGTCGGTAATATTACTTGTGTTGACTAAGCGATGGGGAGAGTTATGAGTTTTATGACATAATAGCTGGGGTGGTGTTTTCAATCGACTCCCAAAAAAGAGGTTCTGAACTATACAGTTTTTAATTTCTTTTTCTTTTGAATATTTGTATGTTTGGAATGCAATTACTCGGCCAGTAACAAATTTCGGTGGTTCTTTTTTCAAAAGATTATGATTTATGTAATCCTGTAGAAATTTTAACAGTATCCGACTTCCTTAGGCGAACATATGCTAAATGGGTCACCAGTAAGACCACAGGTGATAGAGTGCCATGAAGAAATTTGGTCGTGTAGGGATCCACTGCCTTACCTATTCCTGTCGCCATAATGACAGTGTCATAAAGAACTTCTATGGTGTTATACCGCGATTTATATCAGGAAGCCGTATGCTTGTTCACTGTCTTAAACAAATAAAAAAGTGGTTTGGTTTATCCCATCCTATTAATCCTATTAATATTATAAGTTCGAACGTTTTTATGTTTGTTTGTTTGTTTGTTTGTTTGTTACTTCTTCACGCAAAATCTGCTGAACCGATTTTCATGACTTTTGGCACACATATAGAGGGTAACTTCGATTAACACATAGGATAGTTTTATCCTAAAACAATGTTCTTTTGGGAACACGCGGGCATCGCCTCGGGCTACAGCTAGTAACTTATAGGCAGTAAATATTATATTGTCTTTGATTATACTTAATAGTGCAAAAACCGTCAAGACCCCTTTGTGGCACTCGCTACTGCAGCATTGCTAAAAGCGCTTGGTCGTTTCGAACGGTTGTAGATAGTTTGCATACTGTTACATATTTGTAACTGGACACATAAAAATACATGCATTACTACCCTACCCAGCGTAGATGATAGATTTCCACACGCAGCCTGTCGTAAAAACGGGACACACAAAATATGAAGTCTGTAGTGTCTATGGACGATGATTTTATCTTAACGTCAGCAAAGCTGCTAAATTGTTCGCTGTACCAAAAAGTAAAAAATATTAAAAAGCCAAGAATATACTTGCACAATTGGCTCAACACCAGGGCTAAAGGACAGCGACGCACCTATTACATCCATGGTATCTCTACACCACCGTTGTCTCC
>NJDC01000268.1:46974-75018 GCA_002245475.1 Calephelis virginiensis | reverse complement strand
TTGGCTATAGGTATAGTAAAAGTGAATAATCTATTTATATTAACTAGTGGTCGCCCGTTGGTTGAAATTCAACCATAATAAATTTTAATATCTTGTTGATAAGAACGCCATCTTCATTTCTCAGGACCAATTACTTTGTTTCCAAACTATTTAGTGCGCCATCTGTGATCTTTTATCGTTATCATCAATATATTTGTTTGTGTGTGTCTCAAATGTGTGTAATGTTTTATTTATTGATTTAATGCAATTTATAAGCATTATTATTGAAAAATATTAGCGTTCTACACTTCTGCTACACATAAACTATAAGTGTGCCAAATTTTATGCTCTTTTGTCCGCACAATTTTCGTAAAAAGGGGACCAAAGTTTTGACTTCACGTATTAATATATAGATTTCGTGTTTAAGATGCTGGAGCCATACCATGAACTTCACGTGATGAAATCAGTGTTCAATGGTACTAAAGAAGAAGGATGAATGATAAAGAGAGGTTTGTAGTCATAATATATATAAATTACGTGTCACGTTGTTTGTCCGCGATGGACTCCTAAACTACTAAACCAATTTCATTCAAATTTGCACACCGTGTGCAGTTTAATCCAACTTGACAGATAGGACAGCTTAAATCTCAATTTCTGATCAAAAAATTACCATCCGAGCGAAGCCAAATCTGGCAGCTAGTTATTTTATATTTATTTTACAGAAAACATAAAACTTGGAAGTAATTTTTGGAAGCTGCAAGGCTATTTCTGACAAAGCACATAATTAACAAACAGATAGCTTGTCCATGAATGACAAAAAAAATTGTCATCTATACTCATTGTATTATACTGCTTGACGTGATAGGTCTGAGCCCTGTGTAGAATAAAACCTGCCAGACACAAGGCAGGCAATAGTCCAATTCGTCATTACCAACAAAACCACATTTTTTTATTATTGCGTTTACTTTTTTAATATTGGCATTACTTTGCAAAAAATCCATTATAACATATGTAAAATAAGCTTTCTTCTAATTCCGCGTAAGCAGTGTGACTGTTGTGGCAAATAATCCTCCAAATGACACAGAATGTGACAAGCCTAACTAATGTTCCCACCGACCACCGCCGTGACCAGAACAAGAATAAAGGAATAGCTCGGGAAACAATATAAATTGTCACGTTCTTCACATATGACAACCCTATCTAAAGTTCCCACCTCCGCGACCAGATCACAAATAGAATCCGAACACGGGAAACAAAACCACTTGTAACGTTCTTCGCCAACTTTGTCGAAGAACTCACCACTGAGAACACCAAATCGCACTCGACGTACGTTTCGCCTCGACACCGAGGCAGTCTTTGGAAACCGACCGTAACGTACAAACGACGACACACGAGACACTGACTCTTCCTTTATTCGTGTTCTGGTCACGGAGGTGGGCGGTGGGAACGTTAGTTAGGCATATCATGTTATTTGAAGGATTATTTGCCACAACAGTTACACTGCTTACGCGGAATTTTCAAAATAAAGGCTTATTTATTTACGTCTGTAACAAAACACTGCCGAGAGAGTACTAGTATTGTGCTTCAACTTGTCCGGGTAGAAATACAACCGCCTTTCATAATATTTCTGCTGCAGTAATAACGATATCATGTTTAGGTTTTGAAGGTATGGTAGCTGTTTGACTTTTTGTCAATTGGCCTAACAACTCAGTCAAAAGACAGCGACGCACAGGTACAACCTCTTGTTGTTTCTTCCCACCAGAAGAGCAGAGTCCTTGTTCGCTACCTTAGCACATAAAACTTATTCAATATGTAGCAATCATTTAATGTATAGATTATTAAAACCTTATAAAGATTACAAAGAAGGTTGTTTTAAAAAGATATTTTAGATAAAAAAAAATAATTATAAATTCCTAGGTGTCTTTGTTAGTTTTATAAAATACTAGCTGTTCCGGCGAACTTCGTTCCGCCTGTTCAGTTTGTATGGGAAGAACTAAAATGTCGTTTTCCTAGTTTTCTCGCTGCTATAAGGGATAAAATTTACCCCATGTCCTCCCGGTTCTAAGTTACCTCTCCATCAATTTTCAGCCTAATCGGTTTCACTATCACGATAGATTAATTCATTTTTGTTTTTATTGTTTTTAAGGTGTATTCTGCTATTAGGGGCGAAGACAAATCCAACGAATTAAAAACCATGAAAATTGGTCCAGCAGATCTCGAGTTATAAGTGTTGTAACAAACCCGACTTTCTTTTATATATATAGATACTGAGCCAATACCTAACTTTGGAGTTGGAAGGTTGTCCTCCGTTTTAAAACCTATACCATGTTTCATCAACTTTGATTAATTAAGAAGCAAGAGATATCTACATTTTATATTCAAGGTGATGTCACCTACTCTGAGCTATAACGCTGTAGAAAATATTTAATATTTTGTATGTTAGTTTGCAAGCATTATTCATTCGTAACTATGGTCACCTATTTATTACGTGGAGCAATAGCCAGGTTAAAGACGCAGTTATCTGGTAGTTGTATAACATGTCTATGTTCAAGCCAAGTCTCTTATAGAGTTGGCAAGAGTATTAGTATCACAGAGTATCAGGAAAGGTAATAAGCAGGATGGCTTATTTCAAGAAGTCTCGGAAATCAATTGTTTTAATAATGTTTTAATCATATTTATCTCTCTCAAAAACTCAATTAAAAATTAAAGATAAATTTGTCATCTTTCAGGGTCTTCGAGCCTTACTTGGGAAAAAAAATTAGAAAACCTAAAACAACACAAAATAACGATAAAAAATTGGCTAAATCGTCTGTAGATATGGACAAAATTAATAGTTCTGTTCTAAAACAATTAGCCCTTGACTCTGCTAAAAATAATAAAAAAGGCAAGATACAATTGTTGGTTTATTTGCATTAGCAAATTTCAAGAGGTCTACTTACTTAGAGTGGGCTATTTTGATACCAAGTGTTAGGAGATTACAAAGACTGCTGATATGTGTACCATTAGAACCTGGAATTAATAAAAAATAAATAAAATGTAAAATTATGATTACCAATCAACCAATTAATAATAATATGTGTGCTTTATTGTTCGGTGAAATGTCGCTTTAAAAAAAATATTCATAATAAGGGCATCGACAAAATTGAAGGATATGAATATTTTGGTGAAGATTTTCTTCGAATATTGCTAACCACGTGTTAGTATTTATGATTCAAGGATTTAAAAAAAATAAGCTACCTTTAGCATATTACTTTGATAAAGGCACAAAATCATCAGAAAAAATTAGTGTTAACATGAGAAATGTTGGTAACGAGATGCTGGAAATAATAGCAACAGTGTATGGCCGAGGTCCAAAAAGTACAGGGTCACTTTCCCTTTTAAAAAAAATTAGTGGACTTCCAGATGAATTATTTTTTTTATGAACGAAAATAAATATATGTATATTGTATGTGATTGAAATCTGTAAGAAATAACTTATTATACGGGAAAAATCGTATAGAGGGAAAAATCGGGGAAGTGAAGTCATTTAGTGGAAGCCGAAAAAAAATTGTAAATTTTAAAATTAACAAAAAATGTAAACGTCCTCCCAGCGTATAAATATGCTGGAATGGAAATATGAAAATTCGGAAGAAATTGCCGAAACAGCACAAATCATTAAAGATATACTATATACTTAAAAAAAAGTAAGGAGAAAATTTATCTAAGTTAAACTAGTTGTGTTGAGATACGGCGACATTTTTATTAAGAATGGACAAAATAAAATTTCTTAATCAGACACAAGGCTTTCAAAACAACCTTAAAAAAACTCCTTGACATTTGGAGTATTTTCCAAAATGCAAAAATTAAATATTTAGATTTAAGTCAGTTAAATCATGACTGGAAAATATTTTTGGTTTAATTTAACATGGTTGTACAAATATAAAACCCTTTTTGTTCCCATTTTACAACCGGCCCAAAATCTGCAATATTATCAATATTTTCATCACCACACGGCCTCACATCAATTATGGTGAAACTGATTTTTTATTATGACCATGTTAAAAGTGAGTCTATACCTGAGAAGAGGATGTTGATCTTCAAAATTTGAATAATTTTGTAGACCAACCTGTCGTATATGTTAGTGGCTACCTGGCATCATAATTATTACATGGTATAGACTGCACTGATTGGAAAAAAATCATTAATAATTGAAAACCCAAATAGTGACTTTTATAATTATATAAATAGTCTAGTCGATAGGCTGAAAATGGTGTTAAATAGAAATAATGGTGCTAAAATTATGTGCAATGGCTCATTCGATCCGGAATCATGTCTAGATAATTGTGCTAGAAAAGTGAATTAGCACATTCAAAATTCCAAAAGTTATAAACAATTAAAGACTACAAAAACAGTGTTTGGTTTTTTGCTTATAATTCGTAAACTAATATTTGTTTTTGGATTTTGAAAAAAAGATCCTTAAAAAAGAGGAAAGTTTCTAAAAAAGTTCCGACTACCGAAACTGTACCATTATCATTAATAATTTTAAATGAACGTTGAAAATTGCTGTCCGCGTGCCGTTTTTAGATTGCGCGCATGGCGTCGCCGGTCAGTATGTTATAATAAAAAAAATTTTAGGGGATTTAAACTAGATTTAAAAATCTAAAAAAATTATGGTGTACTCCAAACACTTCAAATAACTGATTCTCGTTGGAATTTTTTGTTAAAGTTAATTTTCTAATAAACTAGACGATTGTTAATTTACAAAATTTTCCGGGACTTCCCTTATCATTGCAAACTAAAAAAAAACAACACAAATAATTGCCCTAAAATTTTTCGCTTTGTAGAGCCCTTCTTATATACACACAAAAGAAGATAGGATGATAAAAGTTTAAATCAATTGAATATTTTGTTTATAATTATTTTTTAAGGAAAAAAAAAAATTTTACAACATTACGGTGGCTTTTCTTTTTTTGTTGACTTAAGAATATAAGGCCAAATTTGAATATAAGGGAGTTAAGGCTAAAATTATAGTGCATTTGAAATATTTACTTTTATGAACATTCATTTAAAGTATTCTGCGTTAATACTTATCACGCTACATCGTACCAAGTACGTCATGACGTCACTAACCTGCGCATGCGATTGCGGTCGGCGTTAAAATTATAATTTGTATTTTTTCTTAATTTTTTTTTAAATTATTGTTAAAAGTAAATCGATTCCCAATCCTCTCTCAAAGTTTGACTGGTCCATTAATTGTTACCCTGTATACACGTTCTATTTATTACCTCCGTTTTTTGTCGGTTGTAAACACTATTTCCGTAAGTAGGGAATATAATAAACAAATTAATTTTTTTATAGCGTTAGTGGAAACATTATCTTTCGCAATTGTATGTGGCAGCACCAAAGAACACTATAATGAATAATCAACTTTTTTATTGGTCTGATGAGCATGTTGACAAAGACTGACAAACTGGATGTTAGTCTCAGGTACAGTTCCTTAACAAAATATTCATATTCAATATACTGCCATCGCCTGCGGTTTCGTGGTCCGGTGTGGCGTTCTGCGTTCACGTTTATCCAAGTTTATGAGGTCTCGGGTTTGATTTTGATTGGGCAACTCGTGTTTTTTCGAATTTTCTATTTTTTTTGGTAATGGAAGGCAAACAAGCAGACGGGTTTCCTGATGGTAAGAAATTCACGCCGCCTAGTAATGGTGCGTTGCCAAACTGAGGCCGGGATGATAGGTCTCGAGCAAAAGTAAGTTTACCGGCTACCTTACCCTCCGAACCAGAACACGCATTGGACGTTATGGTGGCAGGAAAGGGTAAGGCGGTGGTACCAATCCGGGCGAGTCGCTGCAAAACTCTACCACCTAGTAGGATGTCACGGTGTTAGTAACGGTAGGCCTATACTCGCTTTTACGAGCTGCCTGGCAGAAAGGCAGATGGTCTATTCTGCAAACGAGCCCGGACCAACTAGCAAAAAACATTGCCCAAGTACTAATTGATACATGAGTGAGAATGAGTGTCATGTTGGTAATAGATTTGTGGCCTATCATTTACAGTACCTATTCTATGCATTGGTGCCCTGAATTGGAAATTGGAATCGTATATACCATTTCAGGTACTTTCAACCGCAGTACTAGCGGATTATTAACATTTAGTAATAAATAAATTCAACAAATCCAATAAAATAATTTTTGTTTACTGTAAACTAAATGTTAATAATACTAAAACTATATTCTAGATTCCGATTTTTGTTATTGCCTGAATAGCAACCCTATTGGTTGTATCCTACCTTTACATGGGGATAAAGACACTTGGCTATTACAGGTATAGTGCATTTTCATAAAATTGTTAGTTAATTGTAGAAAAGCTACTAGTTGTTACCATGTTGTAATTGATAAATACATATTTTGTGGTTGCTTATGATCACTCTAATAAGTGGCAGATAAATATTTGGCCTACATTCTTCAAATGGCCACAGAAACAAAATAGGTATATGTTCAAAGTTTACATTATTTTTTTTATTTATGTGACAAAACATTGAATATGCACAAAGCTTTATTGTTCATAAAAGACAACTGCAGCCTATTAACAACATACGTTATAGGTGTACATGGCCAGGATGTTAGGTCTAATCCGCAAGCTTATCGACTACCTTATCCTCTGGTCGGGAACACAACAGTGCCAAAACACTGTCATTATGGTGGCAGGAAAAATTAAGTGGATACCTTTCTGCCCAGCTTACTTCCCAAAACTATAACACCTGCTGTTTTGTTCATAATGACCATTTAACCACGACTCCTGACAAGTTGATATATAGTGGGGCAGATTCTCTATTCTGCACCTACAGAGAACTATGACTAACAAGGAATATATATTGAGTAAAGCTTAGTTATGCAAAAAAAAAGACACTTAATGATAAATTTTATGAGTATATTTACACAATTATGCTATATAATCACAGAAACATCATCCTTCGACTTTGTCTTCACTAAATTGTGAGGAAATCCATGTTAGGGCCCATTTCAGATTAGTCAACATATATTTTAATGCCTTTGTCCAATGTTCTTCAGAATTAAATTGAATTTTAATGGAATATGCATGAGGGGGAGAAGCTGTGTCCTCAATTTTACCCTTATCTATCCGATATGGTAAACAAAAACCAGTATTTCCCTTCTCAACCTGTTCTTTAAACTGCTGAAGGCAGTCCAAAAAGGCTACCATTGCTGCGTCAAATTTTGTATCCCATAAAAATCTAAAACCACCAGAACCATACAACGGCAACACCTTTTGATCCTCTAAAGCTTCAATGTAAGAATGATTGCCATATGGTACTAGTCGATATCGTTGAAAACAAAAGTTTATTTTCCTAGACAATGACGAAAGAAGTAAAACAGTTTGACCCCAAGCAGCATTAATTTCAGACCAATCAACTGGAGCTGTTGGTAAACGTCCTAGTCTAAAGTTATTAATAATACCAAATTGCCCAGAGTCAGATATATGGAATGTTGCTTTAAAAATATTTGTTTTCTTTAGTTTCTCCAACTGAGCCTGTGTGTAAGACAACTGACATTCATAAAACTTCATCTGATCCTCAGTAATCATCAGATCTTTTCGATGCCTAGTGTATTCCCTCCAGTATATCTCTTGTTCCAAGTCCAATCTTTCTTTCTCTTTCTCCTGTATTTCAATTTCTTCTTTCATCGCTTTTTCTTCCTTTTGCAAAGCAGATAATTCTTGTAATAAACGATTCTGCTCTTGCTTCCAATCCTCCAACTCTTTTTCTAAGCTTTCCAAATTCAAATCATCTTTATCATTTTCTAATTTCTTTAAATATTCATTATAGTCCCTCCATTCAGCCTCTGTCAATTGCAACTGATGATCCATAAGCTCTAATAATGTATCTGTACATTCATCACACAAAGGATGATCAACGTCTGAATTATTAGAAAGTAAATCGAATCTAGTAGCTGTGACATGAAGTTGATGGCCTAGGGAAGTAGTTTCCCACCCATCTGAGATCACCATGAACCCATTGGCTCCATTTCCTGAGTCTGACATGCGAAAGGGGGGCACATAATGTTCCAAACTTGATGATTGCAAGTCTAAATCAGTTTCGTTGTTGTGACGTATTTGAAGGGTTAAATCAGCTATTGTATGCTCACCAAGATGGTTCAAAGATTCATCTAACTTTAAAGGCTGTAGACATCGCTGGCATGAGAAATTTACGTACGATTTTGAATCACTCATTTTGTAAACAATGCACCAAGTTGATTTCCTCGTTTAATGCAGTTTATGAATACATCTTATTATATATTTGATAGAAATATGAAATTACAGTTTAGTTATAGAGATCCAATAATAATGAATATGCGTATAATTTAGATTCAAGAAAACGATGAATCACAAAGATTTTACACAATAAACTCAACACAACCACTGACGTTTGACATTTCCTTCTTATTTTTTTTTTAAGTTAATTTGCCCCTTTCTGGGGCCGGCTAAGACCTTTAGGCCATGCTGCCACGTCTTCCGTAATAATAAATTCTTTTTCATATTACAATTTTAAATTCATTTCTTCAGTTTCTTAACATATTGTCTTCCCCTTTTTAAAAGTCATTTCCTTCACTAAGACAAAGCTTATTTGAGTCCTTCAATACGTCTCACAAATTATAAAACTAAAATTCTGAACACCAAAATCATCTTCTTTCATGTTGGCGCCAAAACTTCTACGACAGTGCAAAAAGTATTTTTGATATTCTTTTTTTTACCTCTATATTTTATACTAGTCTTATATTATGTAATAAACCCATATCTTAATATTTCATGTCTTTTTCTAGATTCGTCTTCAAATTTCTTTCTTGTTCAGGCCTCTGCCTCTTCTGTCGTGATAAAACTACAATAGTCTTTCACTAGTATAGTTTATTTACTAAATCACATTTACACACAACTGAGTAATATTTACACTTTAATTAATTTACAAATTATACATTTTTACATTATATTACACATTTTTAGCTTAAAGATTGGAGGGAACCCTCGAAAAGCGCGCCATCCCCCTCCGACCGTTCCCGCCAACCCCTTCTTATTATTATTTTTAGGTTAATATGCCCTTTTCTGGGGCCGGCTAAGACCATTTGGCCGTGCTGCCACTTCTTCCGTATTAATTCTTATACAGCTATTAGTTACTATTTAAAAAGTCACATCAGGGTCTTGAGTAAAGCGGTGGTCACTTTACATAAGTTTGCTTCGGGAGATTTTTTCACGATACACTAATTTCTTCATAATTATTTCATTTGTGCACTTTCACTGAATAAAATTAAACTAATTCCCACCTAAATTATCTAATTTTACTCATTTACACTAAACTCAAAAATTGTGAAAAAATTACGACCATCTTCATTCACGATGGCGCCAAAACTCCTTTCCTTATTGTTTTGGACACTTGACACTGACAGTTTATTTTGACAAATACGATGAGTGCTACCAGTAAAGAACATCAAAGATAATACTATAAAACACTGCACTATACCTCGAAATAGGTAACCGCATCTGCTATTACCTAATTTCAAAACAGAAGCCTTTGTCAAGTAGAGTATTATAATTCAACAATAAGTTGTTTAGATTGATACTAATCAATCCTTAGTTGTTATGTTATCATTTTGATAATTATAATCATTTTGGTTTTTTAATTTGGCCAACTTATAGTAGATAACAAGGTTGGCTATTGATGGAGTACCTTAGAGTAAGTATTATATATAGTATATAAGCACTGCACACCAACCAACGACTTTTTCAGCGCGTCAAATGAACTGCAATCAAAATAAAACACATACATAATTTTAAAACACAGGACTTTTAATTTCGACAAATACACTTTCTCTGTTATTTTTTACTCTTTGAAATACACGAATTGATTTAGATCCGGCACATACATTCGTAATGTAGTAACGTAAAACCGTTTTGAAAAATCTGGACGAAATTTCGTCCATTGCAAACTATTCATCCACATTAATTCCGCACAGAAAATGACTGACGTATGTGGTAGATCCATATGTGATATGTGTGCTATTCTTAAATTTGTTGGTTCGAAATTGCGTTTAAATATGTCAGTACAGAGTCAATCCGAAATCCGAACATATGTGGCGAATCTTAATTTATATTAGATACTATTTATAAATATTATATTTAGAAAATTATCGTTACGCCGGGCAAGTTTGACATCACATTTCAGATCACGACAACAGCGTAAATTGTAAAGACAAATTACAGCCACCGAACACAAAGGGACTTCTCGGGACGAACATTTCTGAGGCATGAATCTTACAATCTTAATTATTAGAATGCGCTAGTGAGCGACGAGGATGTCAAAAAAAAAGTATCTTCACGCCCATATCCCCGAAGAGGTAGGCAGAGGTACAACCAAGGCACCCGCGACTAGCCGAAGATACTAAGTCCCACAATGTGATAGGTGGCAAGCCTATCGCCAACCGGGCACATTTCCAATCCCGACCAACATTTTTTTTATTAGAAAATTGGAAAAATCCAATTTTCTTTTTGTTGGCCGACCCGGGATTCGAACCTGGGACCTCATGCAGTCAAGTCCAACACCCGGACCGCTAGACCACAGAGGCGATTATATATATATAGAGAGGATGTCACATCCTTAAAAAATACTTTGTTTTCTAATATCAATGAATGAATGAAATATACTGAAGATACTGGCATAAAATACATTCAAGTACCTACTTAAGTCTAATTATTTTGATTAATGTTCAATGTTTAATGTTCATTTTGATGTTGGCGGTATTGGGGCACCATGACATGAGGAACAACTAATTTTTCTTACTCCCTTCTTTTGTTCTATGGAATTGGTGAATATACTCATAATCGTAAAGCCCATATCTGTAACAAAAAGTAAATCACACAAGAGTTCCGGAGAGACTAATATGTAGGACAAGACGTTTACCTTCGGACGCATGTAGTCTAGAGCTATTAATAACGGCTTAATATCTCAACCCCAGGTTGGCTAAGCATTGTTAGTGGTAACCACTTTTACCGTCTTAATAAACGCGGAGTAGCATACTCCAAGGTTCAACCTGGTATCATAATCCTTAACATAATATAATACAGACTATAATATCAACTTAACTTTATTAATACGAGGGGCCTTCAATAATTACTTAACCTCATCGCCCCATGGCGTTGATGTTACAAAAGAGTTTTACTATCGTGCAGTAAATACTTTTTGAAGTCTATCAAGTAGTTTTCAGTCTTTTCCCTTCATTTGTTTTGTTTCGACAGCCTTTGGAAGCGAGCGTGTCGGTCGGTTTTGCAAAAATGTAAAAAGAACAATATCGTTCGGTGATTAGATTCTTGTTTTTGGAAGGGAAAACGCGCAGCGAAATCAAAGAGCGCTTGGATGCTGTGTACGGTGACACTTCTCCTTCGATGGCGACCGTCAAAAATTGGTTCAACGAGTTTGCTCGTGGCCGCACGTCGGTTTTTGATGAGCCACGGCCAGGTGCACCGAAAACGGCTACTACAGAAGAAAACGTAAAAAAAATCCACGATCTCGTGTTAGCAGACCGGCGACTGAAGATTTACGAGATAGCTGAGACTGTAGCATCGACCACACATCCCAATAGACGCCTCATATAAGGCAACACGGTTCTGTCAACACATAAGTGTAATTGTTCTAATGTAGCTTATTAGTTAAAAAAATATGAACAGTATCGACCAGGTATGTGACCTGTAAACATTGTCGCGTTATTGTATAAAAAAATATATTAAATGACTGTTTGTTCAATTATATGTATAGTAGATACGGTAAAAACAGCCGCACTTTAAATTACCAAAAAGATGGTACAACTTTCCGTAGGTTGATTAAAAATAATAACATTCATAATTACACTTTGAATTATTTGACGTTTACCGGAGTTCATCATATACTGGTCAGTCATTATTAGATGCGGGTTTATATCCCTTTCTTACACATGTGATTTTCATGTTATCACTTTCGTTTGCATACAGCTAGTGATGGACTAATGTGCAAATCTATTTTATCGATATTTTTTATTTATTTATCCGGTCTTGCACCGGCATTGTATGTAGGTATTTATGTATTTTATCGATAAATTTGAGCACTGACAGAAACAATAAAAAACTTCTTACTCTGTGTACTTTTGAGTTGGCCTCTGGATAGTTACTCTTTTTTTATGTGAGAAGTCAGCGGACAAGCACACGGCTCTCTTAATGTTAACAGATAATCATGGCCTATAGACACTATTGATGGTACAGGTGCGTTGCTGTCCTATGGTCGGAATGTAAGGCCTATTGTGCAAATCTACTGGCTTTCCTACCCTTCGAACCGGAATGTGACACTACCATTATAGCGACAGGAATGGATAAAGCGGTGGATAACTACCCAGGGAAGTTGCTGCACACCACTCTACCACCAGTGATCTTGTTTTACCTGTGCTCGCCTCTTACGAGGTACCTGGCAGAGGGACAGGTGATCTATTTTAGTCAGCAGACCCGGACCAACACGATGGAAAACTGAACTTCTGAACTAAACGCGGTAAAGGACGCTGTTATATTGTGTCATTGAATAACTCATAAACTTATGAGTAAAATCTGCTCAACTATAAATTTTATAGTTTAGCCAATTTCATCGAACTCTTTCAAGTGCATTAGGTGGTTATCTGGGTGATATAAATTCAAAACTGGTTCCGATAGGCGATGTTGGGGTTCGTAAGTTATAAAAATGTTAAAGGACTGAGACAATTTTAAAACTAATTTGATTACAGTATTTCGGCGATATTCTGTAGTTCAGGTTGGAATTACTCGAATAAATAAAAACAATTCAATTTGATAAGTATGTAATTTATATCAGATATCCACAAGATCATAAAATAAAAAAATCTAATTTGGTTTAAAGAAATCTGTCGAGAGAATCGGTTTCCGAATGCCAAAGTCCAAATATAGTGTATTAAACCTCAATACTTTTAAGAAGATTTCTTTAAACACTTTACGCCGCTGCTGCTTCATTACAATGCTAGATTACAGACTGCACAACCGACGGCTTCTCAAATAGAAGAGCATCAATTGGAATGTAAAAAACATCCGCCCGAACCTTACTCCAACAGATTACTTTTTTTCAAAATTTGGATAAGGTTTAGCAAAAGAAAAAAATCTTTTTCGGTGGGGCAGTCCAAACCACGTCCAAAGATTTGATTGATTCCCGTTGGAATGATTTTTTAGTAGAGGGATCAATGAATTACCTGAGATAGCAAATGTGCATAGGAAACAATGGTTAATATTTTGATTCAATAAATATATTACATTAAAAATATTCGATTTATGTTCCTCCCCTACAAAACGCCAATTACAGATGTAGGGACCTAATATATTCAAGTACGGATATTACTTTTAACCGCAAAAATGTGTGACCTTGAGATGTTGAGTTGCATAGCTGCGATGTGACGTGCAATAACAAAATGCGATATAATCCGTTACAATGTCGTACTTCACAAAATAAAAGGCATATCGATAAAATATATTGTTCGTATTAAATATGTCTCATCCCTAATCTTACATATCTGATTCTAAATATCACGTGTTGTCATTGCAAGGGCCAATAAGAAAGCAGTTCCTCACTTCCCCGCACCTCAGCTATTTGCCAGAATTGTTTTGAAGCAAAATTATAAAGAATAGGCGTCTAGTGGGATGTGTGGTCGATGGACTGTAGGCATCGCAGATGGGACAGTGTATCATATTCTGCACGAAGAATTGGGTATGAAAAAGTTGTCGGCGCGATGGGTGCCGCGTTTGCTCACACCAGACAACAAGCGCAACCGTGAGACCAAATCGGCGACATGTTTGGCGCTGTTTCAACGCAACCCGGCGGAGTTTTTGCGTCGTTTTGTGACCGTTGATGTAACATGGGTTCACTGGCACACACCAGAGACCAAGGAACAGTCGAAACACTGGATTTTACCCGGCGAACGTGCTCCAAAGAAGGCGAAGACTGTGCAATCGGCAGGAAAGGTGATGGCCGGTGTTTTTTGCGACTCACAAGGTGTGATTTACATCGATTACCTCCAGGAGGGCAAAACAATCACGGGGATATACTATTCTGACTTATTGGGCAGATTCGACGCCGAATTGAAAAAAAAACGTCTCCATTTGGCAAAAAAAAAAGTGCTGTTCCACCACGACAACGCGCCGGCTCACACCTCCGCCGTTGTCATGGCCAAATTGATCGAATTGCGCTACGAATTGCTGCTCCATCCACCGTGTTCTACAGACTTGGCTCCATGCGACTTTTTCTTGTTCCCAAATCTAAAAAAGTCACTCGCCGGCAAAAGATTTGAGTCGAATGATGAGGTCATCGCCGCCACAGAGGCCTATTTTGAAGACCGCGGGAAATCAAATTTTTTTGACGGGTTAAAAAAGTTGGAGCATCTCTGGTCCAAATGTATTGAATTGAAAGGAGACTATGTTGAAAAATAAATCTTTAGTTTCTCAAAATTTTCTTTATTTTTTCTTAGGCTAAAAATTTATTGAATGGCCCTCGTAAGTGTCTAAAAGCGTAGTGTTTTGGGAAATTCGTGCCTACCTTTAAAAAATATCTTAAGTTTGACGACATAAACAATTACATAACCGAACAGAAGTTAAGTATATATCGGCATTTGTAACAGCCACAGCAGAGCTTTAAAATGGCAATCTATAATGATTTTTTATGTGTTTATACGGCATACCGTGTAGGTCTGTGCCGGTATACTTTTGACGAATTCGTGGGTAGGTAATGTACACGAATAAAAGATAAAAACAGATACAGAGTTCTGGCACTGTCATGAAAGAAGACGGTCATAGTTTTTTCGTAATTATTAAACCTCGTGTAAATTATGGGTAAAATTAGTTTATTCAGGTGGCAATTAGTTCAATTTTGTTCAGTTATTGTTTACAAGTGAAATATTTATAAAGAAATTAGTGTATCGTGTATTTCGTCGATGACGCCAAATCTCACTAAATGAGCTTGAGTAACGAGACTACCGCTTTACTCAAGACCCTGACTTATGAAGACTTTGACTTATGACCTGAAATGACTTATGACTATATTAAAAATAATTTAATAACACCAATTTAACAACACGGAAGACGTGGCAGCATGGCCTAAAGGTCTTAGCCGGCCCTAGGAAGGAGAAAATTATCTTAATAAAAAACAGATACAAAATACGTTAGATAAAACTACAGTCTGATTACGAGTTTTGGCGCCGTCGTGAATGAAGATGGTCGTAATTTTTTCACAATTATTGAATTTAGTGTAAAATATGAGTAAAATTGGTTAATTTAGGTGGGAATTAGTTTGATTTTGTTCAGTGAAAGTGCACTACTGAAATAATCATGAAGAAATTAGTGTGTCGTGAATTTTCTCGCTGCCACCAAATCTCATAAACGAGCTTGTGTAACGAAACCACCGCTTTACTCAAGACCCAGACAAGACTGTGTAAATAGTGACTAATGACTGAAATAAAGAATTAATACGGAAGACATAAATTAAAAATATATAACAAGAAAAAGATTTATTAATACGGAAGACGTGGCTGTATGGACACAGATCCTTTGCCTTTCCCCGACTGGGATAAAATTAAAAAACAACAACAACAGTCTGATTACGAGATTACTCACAGCGTTTCACAATAATTAAGGTATTCTTCAATGATATGCGTCATCACCCGATCATAAATAACTTAATTTAACTTTAATTCTGCACTTTCGATAAAAATTAGGTGATGAAGGGTTGCAAATTGGTACCGTCACCATAACTATTCCTGTCTTAATAGTATCAGTTCTCGCCATTATCGTTTTCGGTGCCGGAGAGTATAGCCTGTAGACTTGCACGGGTAGCCAAAGACGTCTACAAAAGGTTACTAGTAACCAGTGACATCGAAGGTGTCTATAGGTAATGATTGTTTCTTACCACCAGAACTGCCTGCTACAAGAATTATCAATATAAATAACGTTTTAAGAAAAAAAACCTAAATCAAATGTTATGTTCATAAAAAAATGTTTTGTGGATTTCGAAAACGCGTTTGATGGCTTTGTAACTTGTACGTAAGGAACTTTGGGTAATTTTACCAGAATATGGGATAAACAGGCCCCTGCTGCGTGCGGTGCAGTCAAGTCAATAGGTACCTATTTAGATTATAAAGCATGTATGCGGGTGGATGGAAATATATCGCCTTGGTTTGATGACGTCAAGCAGGGCTGTGTTGTCAGCAGGATTATTTATCTTGTAAAGAAAGGGGCTTAGGTACATTTGATTGCGATAAAAACTAAAATAATGGTTTTTGAAAGAGACGTAGCCAGAACGAATGTAAGAGTTTTAGTTGATGAGGTGGTTTTGGAGCAATGAATGAAATTGTATATAAGTATAAGTGGAAGGTACACAGCGGATGTGGAAAGGACAGTGTGTGCAGAGAATACTTAGTGTGAATGAAGCGCTAGGTAAGCTTTTTCAAAGCGAGGCTTTGAGTAAAAACTAGACTCGCTTTGCATAATTCTGAGCTTATCCCAACGCTATTGTATAGAAGCGAAAGTTGGGTATGTCAGAAAGAGCATAACAGTAAGATAAATGCGGTCGAAATGAGAGCGGTACGGAAAACTCGCTGATCGCATTTGTATCAATGATATCCGAGAAAGAGTAGGATTGAAAGAAAGTGTTGGTGTTAAGATGCGAAAGGGCATGCTCCGGATATTCGGTCAAGTGGAAAGAATGACAGATTATAGATTGAAAAACAGATATACGAGTACAATACGAATGTGGATGAGTGTAGGTACCCGGGGAGACCAAGGTTGACATTCCACGATCAGATCGCTCGGATATTATCCAAAGTTGGTATCAAGAGTCTCCGAAACTGGCGTGTTTGTATGAAAAGGGTAAGTTTTGAGAAGGAAGCCAGACAGATTTGTCAGGATTGTGAGGTTTGGCACTTGATAACCTCTGCCTACCACGTAAATGACTTGTCGTGAACATATGTGTGTATGTTCATAAAATCTGAAAAATTGGCTATTTTGAACAGCTGATTTAAAAAAAGAAGGAGGCTCTAAATTCAACTTTGCTTTCTTAATTTTTTGTATTTATGTTAAACGATTTCTCAGCCATACCAAACCGATTTAATTCATATTTCTTAATTTAATTCTTATTATTTATTATAATGAATTATTTTTAAAAAAGATAGGTCATAATTCTAAGTTGGTCCAAGTTCAAGGCCAAAGTTTGTCAGTATACACTTTCTGGACGTTCTTAAAACTTTCTTTCCACCAGGCGGCGAGCAGACCTCACCATCTATCATCATCTCGTAACCACTCGTTTCATAAGCACCGATTGGCTGTATTTATAAACTGGCCGCTTGAGGCTCGGCTTAAGGTTTTATATCATGAAATCTATCTGTATACCTACTACTACAACAACCAAAATGTTTAAAAGTTGGAATAAATAAAATAATTAACCACTTAATTGAAATTAATATAATATACGGATATACGGTCTTAATCAACAGTAAACAAGTACTGATAGGTATTCATCTTACGAGAACCTTTCTAGGCATCTCTAAAAGCCTAGTCAAATTGATTTTGTATATTAATGCCGGTACTTATCAATTTATAGCTACTAAAATAATAATACACCTATATTTACAAATTACAACGGTCTTTCAAGTTTCAGTTTCGGATTCCAAATACCTAGTTTATTTAATATTTAAAAGCATAATCATAAAAAAAAATACTTTTCCATAAATTTTAAAGAAAGAAATAATTTCGCCCCAGTTTCTTTAACTCTTGCTACATTCCTGGCTTAGGGATCACATTCAAAAGTTATTAGTACTGAAGATCGCACGCTCTGGACGAAAGTTACTGTAACGTAGAGGGGATGGTTTAGCTACTACCCACCACTAAGTTAATAAAAAAATAAACGAGAAAACAGACAAACTAGAAATAAGAATCCTGTCGATTTGAAAGTTTGAAATAAAAAAAACGAAACAAACAAACAATATAATTAAAAAGTCTGTGTGGGACATAATGGTTGTCGCCCTGACCACTGACAGTTAACGGCCAATGTTAATAATGCATCTCTAAAAATGGATTCAAGCAATTTAGATAGCTGCGTACCCACCGGCCTGTCCTATACCTAATTGCCATATGTATCCTGCCCACAGATATGTTATTGGCAAGCGATAACATAAAAATGGATCAAAATATCAATCTTGGACAGCAAGTTTGGGATTAGGATTGATTGTTAATATTGGCCGCAAATCATAAGACCACCTTCGATAGAAATCTATTTTCAAAATTATTTTTATTAAATGTATAAATCTAAGAAAGAAGAAATTATGTAAATGTAAATAAAAAATAATAAAATTTATGTTTAGCATTTATTTCTTTGTACAAAAAACATACTTATCACAAAAATTAAATTAATAATACCTATGCTAGGATTTAAATAAAGCACAAAACCCCGGAATTTAATTCACTGACGATCATACGAACGGAGCTTTTCTTCGACAGCTTTAGCAGAAGCTTCTGACTCATCTGTTGCCTGAATGTAGCACTGCACACCAACCAACGACTTTTTCAGCGCGTCAAATGAACTGGAAACAAAATAAAGGTATAAATAATCAAAGGCAAAGCAACACAGAACTTTTGATTTGGACAATTTACACGAACTGGGGGTTACCATAAGCTCTTAAAACAGTATCTATATATTAATGCGTGATGCCAAAACTTTGGACCCCTTTTTACGAAAAATGCGCGGACGCAGGTGCATAAAATTTGTCACACTTATAGTCTATGTGTAGGAGAAATGCAGAACGCTAATATTTTTCAACCTAAGTAGTGTCAAAGTAATGCTTATAAAGTATAATAAATCAATAAATATAACATTACCCACACTACCATGCATTTGACACACACAAATAAATATATTGATGATAACGATAAAATATCACAGATAGCGCACTAAAAAATTTGGAAACAAAGTAGTTTGTCTTGAGCAATGAAGATGGCGTTCTTATTAATAAGATATTAAAATTTATTATGGTCGAATTTCGATCAACGGGCGACCACTAGTTATTTCAATAATACTAATTGTAATAAAGACAACCTTATGACATATATTATAAAGGCGGACATTTAACAAGATGGAAATAATATTGCTATAAGCGTTGATGGTAGGGCTCCCGGTTTAGGCCCGGCACATACATTCGTAATCTCGTAACGGAAAACCGTTTTGAAAACTCTAAACAAAGTTTCATCGATCGCAAACAAATACACTCAAATTTCGCATGGAAAATTACTGACGTATGTGGTAGATCCATATGTGATGTGTGTGCTATACTTAAATTTGTTGGTTCGAAATTGTGTTTCAATTTTTTAGTAGTCATTCCTAAATTCGAACGTATGTGGCGAATCTTAATCTTATTACTTACTAGGTATTTAGCAAACTATCGTTACAAGGTCAAGTTTGACATCACATTTCAGTACACGACGACAGCGAAAATTATATAAGGAAAAATAAATAAATATGAATACAAAGGAACTTCTCGGGACGAAAATTTCTGAGGGACGAATCTAGCAATCTTAATTATTACAACTAGTGGTTGCCTATTGGTCGAAATTCGACCATAATACATTTTAATATCTTGTTGATAAGAACACCGTCTTCATTTCTCAAGACCAACTACTTTGTTTCCAAACTTTATGGTGCGTCTCTGTGATCTTTTATCGTTATTTATCATCAATATATTTGTTTGTGTGTGTCAAATGCATGGTAGTGTAGGTAATGTTTTATTTATTGATTTAATGTACTTTGTAAGCATTATTATTGAAAAATATTAGCGTTCTGCACTTCTCCTACACATAAACTATAAATGTGCCAAATTTTATGCTCCTGCATCCGCGCAATTTTTGTAACAAGGGGTCCAAAGTTTTTGCGTCACGTATTAATATATAGATTATGCTACTAGTGAGCGAAGAGGTTGTCACATCCTTAAAAAGTATTGTTTTTTAATATTAATGAATGAATTAAATATACTGAAGATACTGGCATAAAATACATTCAGGTACCTACTTAAGTCTAATTTTGATTAACGTCCAATGTTTAATAACCCACCTAGAATACAACATTTTCTTTTTGATGTTCGCGGTATCGGGGCACCATGACATTAGGAATAACTTCTCTTTCTTACTCCCTTCTGTTGTTCCGTGAAATTGGTGAATGTACTCATAATCGTAAAGCCCATATCTGTAAGAAAATGTAAATCACATAAGAATTCCGAAGAGAAATATATATAGGGCAAGTCGTGTACCTTCGGACACATGTACTCTACAGCTAATAATAACGGCTTAATATCTTAACCTTAGGTTGGTTAAGCATTATCAGTGGTAACCGCTTTCATTATGTTATTAATAAACGCGAAGCCAGTACTCCAAGGTTCAACCTGGTATCATAGTCCTTATCACAATGTAAAACAGACTATAACCCGTTACCCCGTGTTGGTCGGGGTTCCTTTGAAGTATAAACCATCTGCCTTTCTGCCAGGCAGCTCGTAAAAGGCGAGCATTGGTTTAACGTCACTAACACCGTGACATCTTACAAGGTGGTAGAGTTTCGCAGCCACTCGCCCGGATTGATACCACCGCCTTATTCCTGCCGCCATAACGTCAGTGCTAGCCATTGACATGTTCCGGTTCGAAGGGTCAAGTAGCCGGTAAGCTTACTTTTGCTCGAGGCTTAACATCCCGGCTTCAGGTTTTCAACGCACCATTACCACCTTTGGTGTCTCCAGGCGACGTGAATTCCTTACCGTCAGGAAATCTGTCTGCTTGTTTGCTTTCCATTATCATAAGAAAAAGTAACTTAACTACCCTACTTTAGTCCGTGGATAAATAAGTGTCTAAAGGCGTAGTGTTTTGGGAAATTCGTGCTTACCATCAAAAATACCTGAAGTTAGTTTGACGAAATAAATAATTATAATTTTCATGAAACAGAAAATACTCGTATATATCGCCTAGTAGCCAAAGCGGAGCTTTAAAATGGCAACGTACTACCTACCTATCATGGTTTTTACATGTTTATACGGCGTATGTTCCATTGGCAACCAATTCCCTGTGTTGGTCCGGGCTCCTTTGTAGAATAGATCATCTGCCTTCCAGTGCCAGGCAGCTCGTAAAAGGCGAGCGTAGGCTTGCCGTCACTAGCACCGTGACATCGGACTAGGTGGTAGAGTTTCGCAGCGACTCACCCGGATTGGTACCACCGCCATACCTATTCCTGCCGCCATAACGTCATAACGTGTTCCGGTTCGGAGGGTAAGGTAGCCGGTAAACTTTCTTTTGCTCGAGGCCTAACATCCCGGCCTCTGGTTGGCAACGCACCATTACCACCTTTGGTTTCTTACCATCAGGAAATCTATCTGCTTGTTTGCCTTCCAATGTCACAAAAAAATAATTACGTGCTTGTATACTTTAACAAATTCTTAGTTAGGTACACAAATAAAAGATAAAAACAGAAACAAAATGCGTTTGATAAAACTACCTTTTATCTGATTACGAGATTACTCAACAGTGTTTCGCAAGAATTATGGTATACGTACGTCATTGATATGCGTCATCACCTGAGCATGAATAACAAATTTACCTTTAATTCTACAAGCAAATTCGACCAGAGCTAGGTGATGCAGAGTTGCGGATTGGTGAAATCACCTTACTTATATCTGTAATCACAGTGTCAGTTCTCGCCAGTATCGTGCTGGAGGGTAGAGTAGCCTGTAGATTAGCACGGGTAGCCGGAGACATTTACATTATGTACGCACCAGTGACATCTAAGGTGTCTATAGGTGATGGTTGTTTCTTACTATTAGAACTACCTGATACAAATATTATTAATATGTATAACGTTTTAACAAAACAAACCTAAATCAAATATTAGGTATCTACATAAAATCCGAAAAAGCTGTAGATTTTTTATTGGTCTCAAAAAAAGATTTTAAATTCAACGTGTTTTGTTTATTTTTTTTGTAGGTATGTTTGTTATGTGATTACTCGGCCTTAACAAACCGATCTCGATGATTCTTTTTTTGGAAAAATATCTAGGTCATGATTCTGAGTTGATCCAAGTCCAAGACCAAAGTGCATAAATATACACTTTCTGTACCTACTTTATTTTTAAATATTTTTTCCACGGGGAGGCAAGCAAGCCCCACCATCTATCTTTGTCTCACCTGCACTCAGTAGGACCCCCCACCATCAAGTCTTCTAGAAACTTATCATAATCAGCACTCCTCTCTCCCACTATTTCCACATCAATCTCTTTTTCATCTTTGATGTGGAACACTACGTATCGATGCTTTTTCTCTTTTTTTATTTCATCGAATTTCGTTTTGCATTCGTCTGCTACTGTTATTCCTGACGCCTGTAATGTAATAGATAAAACAAGGAAATTCAACTAGGTACTTATATAATATAAATTGAGAAATGAAATAGGTATATCTGCCACAGTATAAAAATATGCAGTAGTTAAAAACTCAACAACAGAGTAACAGATGCCGACATGTCAACAGTAAATGCTAGGGTTGTGAAAAGTAAAGAAAATACGAATAGGTATAAGATTTTTTTTATATTCCCTTTTTACGGGACTGTTTTCTCTCGTAATCACCCTTGTCAAGCACGATTGGTTGTATTTATAAACTGGCCGCTTGTGATTCGGCTTAAGGTTTTTTATTATCATGACAAATGAAATCTACCACTGCATAGGTACCTACTGCTACTAAAATTGAAATGATTAAAAGCTGAAATAAATAAAATACCTTACTAATAAATAAATAAATAAGTATCTCTTTACAAGTTACACAAATTGAATCTAACTTTAAAGTAAGCAAATTATATGCCTGTGTTATGGGTGTTAGTCAACGATTCTAAGACATAGAAATAATTAAATAGATACAAGAATAAATTTAATAAACTGCCAGACCTGTAAACGTTAACATCCAAATGTTCATCACACAAATGCCTGCCCCCGTCGGAAATCGAACCCGAGCCTCGCGGTTGGTCGGTGTAGTTAGGCGTGTACGCTAGCCACTCGACCAACGAGGCGGTGACTTACCTACTTACTTAAAATTATTAATCTATATCGCGGACAGTAAACAATTACTAATAGGTACGTCTATTCACCATGTGAGAACTTTCCTAGGCATCTCTGAAGGCTTAGTCAAACTGGTTTTATCTATTTATGCAGGTACTTATCTATTTATACATACTAAAATAACTATATACCTACCTATTTACAGATTACAATCGTCTTTCAAGTTTCAGTAGATAAGACAAATACTTCTGTGTCGTGTTGGTCCGGGCTCCTTAGCAGAATAGACCATCTGCCTTCCTGCTAGGCAGCTCGTAAAAGGCGAGCATAGGCTTACCATCGCTGACACCGTGACGTCTGACTAGGTGGTAGAGTTTCGCAGCTACTCACCCGGATTGGTACCACTGCCTTACCTATTCCTGCCGCCATAACGTCATGACGTGTTCTGGTTTGGAGGGTAAAGTAGCCGGTAAACTTACTTTTGCTCGAGGCCTAACATCCCGGCCTAAGGCTGGCAACGCACTATTTCCACCTTTGGTGTATCTAGGCGGTGTGAATTTTTACCATCAGGAAATCCGTCTGCTTGTTTGCCCTCCAATATCATAAAAAAAATACCTAGGTCGGTAGGTACATTAACAATCTTATATTAAAAACATAATCATACAAAAACAACACAGATTACCTGGTTTAGTAAATAGGTATAATAGCAAAAAGAAATTATAGACAAAAATATACTTAGATAGGTATTACAAGTATCTAGATTTACCTTTAAAACAGCTAATAATGTTAATTACATTACTATTAATAAGATATAAGGAAAGTACATTAAGTAAAATAGGAACATGAAATACTTCATTTACATTAACAATTCTCATTAAAAAATATTAAATTTTCCGAACCCGGTATTTCATCAAAACTATTATTTTTATAAGCAAAGTATTAACACGTCATTAGATTAGAATGATTAGATTAGAAAGTAAACAACCTTAGCAAGTGTATTCAAAAAACTTACCATTTTTAAACAAATAAACAAAATCCAACAAATCCGGACAGACTACACTAAAGAATCAAAAACACAAGTTCTAAATTCGCAAATACTTCACTATATAAGGCTACCAATGATCAATGACCCTTGATATGACGAGGATTTTCCAACCAATGAATGATAAGAAGTCAATGAATGCCCATATATGGAAGCAGTATATCGCCGTTTCATGGTCTGTTGTGATAATGAGTGTACCGTGAGTGTGACCACCATGCGGTATTAAACATCGTTTGGTAGTTTTTTACACTGTTTTGTTTCTACCAAAAAAGGATTCCGATTTCATGAATTCAGTGTTGAAAAACACAGTTTGAACGCAAGTTCTGGTACAATTGAGCTGAGTTGATGACGATGAGATCGAAGGCAAACCCAGCTCAATGCAGCTCATCTAAAGACCATCAAAAAGAGAGTTGTTATAAGTATTACGTGTCTGTGTCTTTGTCTGTGGCTTCTTTTTTTTTTGAATTTTTCAATGAATTTACCAATTTCGATGCGGTTTTTCCATTGCGTGTAGGTTTTGTCAGGGGTTACTGATTTTTAAAGCTATTGCATAGCTTCTACCGCGGCCTTCGACCGTGCAGACCGAATCCAGAATTTCCGTAACGAAAATAGCCTAAACCCCCTCCGACCGGCAAAGCGATGACATTTTTTAGTTTTGCCATCTATCGACGAATAGCAGAACGTTTAATGACTTTTTAATCACGCTTGTCTCTTTAGTTCAGCAACTCGCCTCTAGGTGGCATTGGTTGTATCGGTGTTACTGCGCATGCATTATCCCTCTCTTCTCCCCGCAATCTGGTGACTCTTGACTGTTTATGCAATAGCTTTACCGCGGCAGTCACGTCTTTTTTTTAAATTGTAGTGTTATATTATTGCGATATAATACGTACAACACAACAATATACGTAAATTACAGGTTCAAGGCTCACTAGTATTTACTTAGTGCTAAGATATTCAAGCGCTGTTGACAGTACTCGCTACGTCAACAATTTTTTTACAAATATTACTTAGTATGGTAGGTATAAAAGAAAATAAAATAAATGTGAGCCGTCACGGGACGTCTGGCAGATGTGAAACATTGAAATTATTTTGTAAAAGAAATATTCAGAAGAAAACAGATTGTGATAGGAACTAAATATGTCATAATGATAAAATAAAATATTACGATTTTAGACTAATACGTAGACATACTATTTTAGATATCGTATATCGTCGATGGGGCATGGCGACGCGTTGCCACACCGTATACACTACTGCATAAATTTACTATCATATAGCGTGGCAACGCGTCGCCACGCCAGAAATCTGTTTTACGTGCGGCTACAGATGTTTCACATCAAAAGTGGCTTTCTTTAAAACCTATTTTACTATATTTTGTAACTTGAAGTTTTATAAATTTCTTACTAATAATAAAACCTGCAAAAGTATTAAAAACTACTTATTTTCGTAATGTGTTGTAATCGAATAAAGTTACGAGTATCTAAGTCGTCAATTAATCCATAAACTTTATCGAACTAATTACATGTTTTTTTAGAACAACACAAAGCATATTAAATTTGATAGATTCAAATTAGATCAAAAGTAGGTAATTTTGAATATACTGGCCTTAATAAATTTTCTGTCCGAATAAATATATTTGGCTCCTATGATTTAATTATCTAGTTTAACTGGATTCAAAAAAAGGTTGTGCTCTTTTATCTTTTAACCCCCGACGGAAAAAGAGAGGAGTGATGAATTTGAAGTGTCTGTGTGTGTTGCGTGTGTATGTCTGTGGCATCATAACAGCTGAATGGACATAGAGATTTTCTAATTTTTGTCACTCATAGTATAGTTTAAGATATTACTGCCAATCAAGAGAATATTTAATCAGTTTCCATATTTTTGTTTTTCTTTAGTTTTTTAATCTTTTTACCTCGAGTTTAATTAATCTACTTAATTAAGTGATAAGTTATTATATCATCTTAATAAAAAAATAAATGTTGAAAAAACAACAAAAAGGATAAATAATAAATACTTTTACTTGGAAATAATTTTTGAATCGTAATTCATTATACACTGTTTAAGGCGTAAGTCAGGTTATTTTTTTTTGAAAACTCATTGGTGATGAACAAGAAACGAATTTGTATCGTGAACATACTAGTGGTTACTAGCAGTGATTACTAATATTAATAATTTCTGGTATTGGTATCATCAGCTAACATCAATAAAACAAGCATACAATTTTGGATAGTTTGGGGTTAGACCCATTTGTATAATTCTTCTGAGAATCAGTATTTATTTATGGACATGGAGATTAGCCTGTGATTTTTTCCCAACTTTTTAAAATCGTTTCCGAATCTGGCAACATAGCTTTATTTTGTATTAAATTTACTCCATCTCGCGGGTTCCATAGCAAACAATGAAACAGTCTAGTGGTATGTAAATATTGTCGACCTCGCCTGATATGTACTATCGGTATCGGTTGTAGTTTTGACTTTTCGGGTTCTCTCCGGGAACTGATTTTTTTTAATTTCAATGACATCTATGATACGCCTATTGTACTAAAACAAAGCAGATCATAGTTATAATAATTTCACTCAAATCTCGCAAACGGTATCCCTGTAGTCTGACATTCAGAGAATTCCAATTCTTGTATTCATATTTAATGTACATATTACTTTATAATTTAAGCATATATGCTATAGAAATTAATGCCACCTTCTATTGCTGATAACTAATTATCCTGATGTAAAACTGATAGTTTCTTTAAGTAGCTCTAGATGGCGCTAACTGAAATATCGCTTAGAATAATAATTTATACAAACTGTGCACTGAAATTAAACAGCTGTACGTCTACTACAAGCTAGTCTTCGAGAAAGCGCGGGAAACATAAAGCTTGGCGGCTGTGATTTTGGTTTCGCGATTTTGTAAATTTAAAAAATATATATTTAGAGGATCATTTTGTGGTATTGTATATGTGTAAATATTAATTTTATTGTGTATATTATATTGTATTTCATCCAACGGTTAAGTAGGTAAGTTTTTGTAAATATATTTTTCAACAATGAACAAACCGCCTGATGACCCTGGGGGACATGATCCACTGGATATGAATGATGTTCCTCAGGTTTCTCAATTTGTGACCATTGAAGATAGTAGTTTTGACATAGGTGCATCTATATCCACACCTTTATCTAATAGAAAAAGACCAATATCATCTCACAAAGTTGCATACTTACTACATACACTGCAAAAAACGTAAAGGTGACGCACATACAATAAATGACTGCCAATCTCGACAATGGAAACTGAATCATCTAAATCTAAAGATGTTATGACTGACCCACCACCATCCTTGGCACAAAACAACACAGTAACGTCCAAATCAAACAAACCTCTTTTCTTCTACCGTGCACAGTATGAGCATACAGATATGGCACCCTATATTGTGCATATCCAAAAAAAATCTTCTAATGATGTTTCAACATTGCATCCTGTTACATTTGGTCGGTTTGTCAAAAATAATACTTTTAAAAATAGTGTAAATGGTAGTTTGAAGAAAATAGGTAGAAATAGACTATCCCTTTCCTTTACAAATTATGATGATGCCAATACATTTACCAATGAACCTAGTCTATAAAGTAATAATTATAAAGTTTTTATTCCTTCTTTCCATATTACTAGGGTAGGTTTGATCAGGGGTGTCCCTTCAAGGGGTGTTGGTCTCCTGCAGAAATTGTAAATAATATTAATGTACCAACAGGTTGTGGCAAAGTAATTAAAGTAAGAAGACTGAACCACAAAGTTAAAGTTAAGGAAAATGTTAGTTGGAAACCTACTGAATCAGTGGTAGCAACTTTCGATGGACAAGTTTTACCGAAGCGTGTGTTTGCATGCTATACTTCCCTTCCATTTGAATT
>NJDC01000268.1:28384-46964 GCA_002245475.1 Calephelis virginiensis | reverse complement strand
CATGTGTAGCAGAGGATGAATATCGAGTAAGTTGTTGCCTTTGCAAGGGTTCACACTTTGCCACCAGTAAGTCCCACCCTGAACATCTCAGACAAAAAATATTAAGGAACAACAACAACAACAAAGGCACAGAACTGTGTGTCTTATGCTGAAGCATCCAAACATTACCCACCAGTCAGTAAGTCTTATGCAGATATAATCAGCTCTACACCAGAAATTAATAACAGACACTCCCAATTTAAAGTGCCTTCTCAAGAACATTCCAAATCACAATTTTACAAAAAAAACAGTGCTCCTTAAGCCTAAATCCCTCCTAAAACTAGTAAAGGATATGATTATGATTTTCATAATTCAGTTATTCAGGAACAACGCTGCCTTCATCAAAGACAAAATAAATAGTCTTATTATTTCTCATGATAATGGACAGACAACCAATGCGAATTCTACAGTGGAATTTTCAAAGCATTTGTAATAAGAAACATGACTTAATATATAAATTAAATAAATACAGCCCATTTTTAGTTGCTCTGTCTGAGACATGGCTCTGACCTAGGGCAACTCTTAAGTTTTCTGGATACAAGAGTACCCGAGAAGACCGATCTGATGGTTATGGTGGTGTAGCCATCATGATTAAAAAGGATATGCCTACTCTGTAGTGGATCTTCTTGTACATAGTGTAAATATATCTGATAAAGCTGTTAATGTTAATATTTGTTTTGTATATATAATATATTTCCCGTCCTACATCTGAAATATTTGCTCAACTAAAACATATACTTTCTGTTCTCCCTACACCTTTTCTAGTTTTAGGAGATTTAAATTCTCACCATCAGGCATGGGGTTGCTCTAAATCAAATTATTATGGTGAAGAACTTCTAAAAATAATAGACGATTTCCAACTATGTGTCTTAAATAATGGATCTCCTACACGTCTAACAAGACCAACAGAAGGCAAAAGTGCTATTGATTTGTCTATTTGTACACCAGGCTTAGCATCTTCACTGACATGACACACCCTTTCAACTGCTTATAGAAGCGATCACTTCCCATTGCTATTAACTTTCCTTTAGTAGGTTAAAACTACCCAAAAATATTTTTCAAGGTATAAATGTATTTTAAATGAACCAGATTGGGACAAATATAGAAAAGTACTTGACAGTAATGTTGAGACTCTCGCAAGTATTTCTATTTCAAATAATATCACATGTGCACAACCTTTGTTTGATTCTATAGTAAAGGCTACAAACCAAACCTTCCCAATTAAAAAAGAACCAACTGGCAAAATAAGGTCTCCACCATGGTGGGACCAGGAATGTACAGAGGATATCAAAAAAGAAAAGATGCAGTTAGAACATTTTGTCCGTGTTCTACAACAGAAAAATTTGACAGCCTTTCAGAAGTAACAAAATCCACACGTCAATCATTAAAAAAGAAAAAACTGGAAGGATGGAAAAAATTCTGTTCTTCTCTTTCACCACAATCAAAGTTTTCTGTTGTATGGAACAATGTAAGGAGATTAGGTCAGCTTACACTGAATTCAGCAATAGTGACATGTGCCCAGCCTTTTCAAATTCCTTTTACGTCAGTTAGCCCCATACTCGGTTCCCGAGTTTGTCTTGCCCCAAATCGGATATTCTCCATTAATTGATTTTCCACCATTTACGTTATGTGAGTTAAAAGGGATTCTATCTAACGTTAAAGACTCGGCGCCTGGTTCTGATGATATATTATATTAATTTTTTGCATAATATGTCCGTCAAATCCTTAAGTTATCTCCTAAATGTTTTCAATTCCCTTACTAGCTCGGGTAGTATCCCACAATCATGGAAACATCATGTTGTCATTCCCATTTTAAAACCCAGTAAAAGTCCATGCAATGCCTCTTTATACAGACCTTTATAGCTTTATCATCTGTCATGTTAAAAATTTTAGAACATTTAATCAAAATCCACTTAGAATGGTTTGTTGAACATAATATTTTTTTAGGAAAAGAAACATTAGATAACTTAAGTTTGTTTAACCACAGATATACAACTAGCTTTTTCTTATAATGAATCTGTTTTTGCTGCATTTATGGATATATCTTATGCTTACGACAAAGTTGTGTTGCCTACCCTGAAATAAAAATTATGCAAGTTAAAGATACCAAATTATATTATTAATATATTAATGAATATATTATATGATACAACTATTACTTTGTCAAACATGAATACAGATGAAATAAAACATTTATATCAGGGACTTCCACAGGGTTCTGTTTTGAGCCCTATTTTGTTCAACCTGTATTCATATGATTTTGAGACTTCTATACCCAGAAATGTAAATGTCTTACTATATGCTGACGATCTACTTTTACACATTGCCGATAAGTCTACAAAACCGTTGCTGTAAACTTTCCATAGCCTTCACAGCCTTAGATAACTATTTGCATGAAAATGGCTTAGACATATCTGTTCCCAAAAGTTCCGTTGTCCTATTTTCTCGTACAAGGTTCCCTCCTCCCATAAGTTTAAGTTACAATAACACAGTGATTCCTGTTAAAATTTCTGTTAATTTTTTGGGATTTGTTTTAGACAATAAACTCACTGGGTTAGGGCATTGTGATTATATAGTTGCTAAATGTGAATGTAATATTAACTTATTATGTGTCTCTGGTGTATGTTGGGGGGCCCATCCTCTCATCCTTAAATTGTTATGTAATGCCCTTATCAGAAGCTTGTTAGATTATGGAACATTTTTATTGGAACCCTGTAACAAAAGTGGTTTAAAAAAATTAGATACTGTTCAGTCAAAATCACTTCGAATTGTTCTTGGTGCTATGAAGTCTAGTCCTATCAGTGCCATGCAAGTAGAATGTGGTGAATCTCCACTCTATCTCCGCCGTAACTTTTTATGTAATAAATATTTTCTACGAGTTCTAGAACGAAAAGCTCACCCTCTACAATGTAAATACAATTTCACCTTAATCAACTCATACGTTCAAGTCAGTATTGAAAAAATAAAACTGATCCTCTTCTTATTAAAAGTTATTTAAAATTTCGTAATCTACAGTCGTATACTTACCAATCAATAATTAATCCACTGTTCAAATTTTCTTATGAATGTTTAACTGTAATGCCCAAAGTTATAAAATTGGAAATAGGAAAAGATTCAGCTTCCACAAATCATCAATTTAATAATATAATATATAGTGAGTGACTATCCATATATAAATTACTGCCATGATTTAGCAGCTCTTCCTAAATTTTATTTAAAAAAGTCATGGCAAAACTTATGGGACAGTGACCGATTAGTTAAAAGTAAAATGTATTCCATTGTTCAGCATTCTATACCGATTAAACCATATGGTTCTTTGATATGAAACTTGATAAGTTACCTACTTCAACAATAATTCGTATGAGATTGGGTCATACAAACACACCTGAACATTAATACAGAATTCACATTAAAGACAATAACACAATATGTGAGAGTGGCACTGATGTTGGTGATCTAAATCACATTTTCTTTGGCTGTTCCACAATTACGATCATTCCTCATTCTATAATAACCTTATTGACAATAATATTCCATAGCCAACAACTTTAGCCACATTACTTGCTACTCCTTCCACATTTTCCATATTAGCCTTATCTATTGTAAATAATAACGTTAAATTATAATATGTAAATATTTAGTAAGTATGCCGCTTGTATTGTCTGTAACTTATTTAATTGTAAATCTTTCCTTGTAATTTGTAGATGATTCTTTATATTCATCACTTTCCAAATTCCTTATTTCCTTTTTTTAAATTATCCAAATGTTTCCTCGTTTTTAAACTCGACAAATGGCAGTTGTTAACACCCATGCCATAATTAATAAAAAAAACTAGTCTTCTGCTCCTACTAGATGCTAGCCTTAATAAAAACTAGTAGAAAAGTATTCTCTTTACTTTTTTCTCTCGGACTTTCATCGCCTCGGATCGAACTCATTATAATTATGACATTTTAAACACAATATTTAAGTGAAAATAACAAAAAAATCAAATAATATTTTTCTAAATAAAAAATAACTTCGTTTGTAGCCGTAGTAGTAGATTTAGCCTTATTTATAAAAATGAGTCCCCATTGCCCTTGGTCATCGCAGCACGTGTGGAGTAGTTAGTGGTTACCTACTGTCAAGCAAAGATTCACATGAAAATAAATTAAGTAATCATAATTAGGACAGGACGTCTGCTGGATCAGCTGGTCTGAAATAAAATCACATTTGACAATAGTGTCATTATTTATTTCCAAAGCTATAAGGTGGTCATTTGTGTGTAATCTATAGCTCAGACTAGTACCTACCTCTCGTTAGTGACCTGTGAGAGTGTGCATGTCCATACTCTGTGTCAGTATGTTATCACATAATACGTTTCATGCTAGCGAAATACACGTTTTCTTATGTCTCTCCATAAACAGGTACTTACACTACACCGTCGTCGCCGCTGGTCTCGGCGACGAAGACCTCTCTGCCTAACGCCGAGCGACGAGCCGCCACTATTCCTCTATCAATTCCACCCAGTAACCAGAACGCAGCACTAAGTCGAGGTACAGTCTCTCGGGAGACAGCCCTTGTTGCTGGCGTTGTAGGGAACAGTCCAATCCATCTAAATAATGATGTCTCGGGCTGAGCACTCTGCTCGGCCCACAAAGCCCGGTGAAGTTGTAAAAACCGCACGGTTGGCAACATATTAATCATTCAAAAAAAGGTACTTACATCTAAATATAAAAATCGTACAAGAGGTTTGGCTATTCTCAATGGCTTAGCCAGGATTCTGGTCAGAGGGGGCAGGCAAACAAAATCCTTGACTATAATGTTTTAATCATAGTTTTCATTACCTATGTGACAGGTGTGGTGATAATTTAAAAAAATATATAATAATAACCAGAAATAGCTGTACTTGACAAATATTCTGCAAGTCCATTCACAAAATATTCGTTAAACTTCTCTCTATTTCTTTTACAACCTTAACAATTAACATACGAGTATTTAATCCGATTTCGGTCATTCAATTTCGAACGCTCTTCAAGGGTTGGGGTAGCTGCCTCTCTTTGCCTGTTTCTGGCTATACAAATGGCTATTTTTCTACATATAAACAGAATACCTATGTATATAGAAAAAATATAAGGCTTGAAAACAGTCTTGCCCTAAACAACTGTTTTTGATGTCTCGGGGTGACCGGCGTGCGTGGCGTGTGCGGAAATGTTCTCCCCGTGTTGGTCCGGGATCCTTTTGCAGAATAATTGCAGAATAGACCATCTGCCCTCCTGCCAGGCAGCTCGTAAAAGGCGAGCATAGGCTTACCTTTGCTAACACCGTGACATCTGACTAGGTGGTAGAGATTCGCAGCGACTCACCCGAATTGGTACCATCGCCTTACTTATTCTTGCCGCCATAACGTCATGACGTGTTCCGGTTTGGGGGGTAAGGTAGCCGGTAAACTTACTTTTGCTCAAGGCCTAATATCCCGGCCTCAGGTTGGCAACGCACCAATACCACCTTTGGTGTATCTAGGCGCCACGAGTTTCTCACCATCAGAAAATTCGTCTGCTGGTTTGCCTTCCTATATCATACAAAATCGTATACAATGGAGAAAATCACAACAAAAAAGAAAAACAGACATTAATTTTAAAATACAGATTTTAATGTATTTTCAGACTAGAATATAATTAAAGTATAACAGCACCAACGTATCAACATAAAGAAACTATTTATAAATCCACCAGATGAGTAACTTTTAAGTATGAGATTAGCCATGATAGCCTTTCAATGAAAACCCTAGTTTTCTAGTTTAAATTTAAGGACTAAAAAAAGTTTTAGTTTTTTTTTCTTCTCAGGACAAAATAATAAAAAAAAAACAAAAATCAAATTTAGAATGTGCTTCTAGGGATGTACAAAACAATTGTTTAAATAACTGCTCTTAAGTAAGTATCTTCAGTGAGGTCAAGTTGGTACCTTAAAAATTTTCGCATTAAATAGGAAAGTTATAAGTTTATAGCTTAAAATATTTTGAAAATAGGAACTTTTAACGGAGAATCTTTGCCTACTTTTTAAGACTAATTAAGTAAAATAATGTTTAATAAACAAACCTTATCTATAAATTTGTTTTCTAGATAAAATAAGTATTTTAGGCAAAAGAGTTAACTGGTTCTTAAGTATTGCTAAATATTATACAGAGTCAGCAACCAGGTTGTAGTTTTGTAAAATAATATAATAATACTTAATAAGTAATAATTATATCTGGACAAGTTACACAAATTGAGTCATCTAACGCCAAAGTAAGCAAACTATATGCTTCTGATAACGTTGTAGGTAACGATTGTAATACATAGAATTACTTAAATAGATACCAGAATAAATTAAATGAACATCCAAATCTAGATTGTCATCACACAAATGTTTATCCCAGTCGGGAATCGAACCAGAGCCTCCCGCTTGGTCGGTGAAGTTAGGCGTGTACGCTAGCAACTCGACCAACGAGGCGGTTAATATAGAACCAGGTATTAAAAAATTATAAAAGTAGTAGTAGGGGAGCCCAAGAGGTGATTTCTGGACTAACTCAGGCGCGTCAGATTAAGATATGGGAGATACCCTGTACCATTGTTGAACACCTCCATTATATATCAAATCTCTACATAGAGACGCGCATGTAGGGTTGTCTGTCTAATTTTTTTTGGCTTGAAAATATACTCGCGCATGTCAGATTAAAGTACAGTGAGCTTATTGCATGCCAATAAGTCCATGTTTGAATTTTCTGATGATTTGGACAAGACGTACGGCAGTAGGGGTTTCAGAAACTTTCATAAACCAAGTTATATGAGTTAATTGTCCATTACAGCAATCTGTCTGATTGACATCTTTCTGTCATCGGAGACACATTAGGCATATATATTATTATTATCTGATGAGTTCGGCTATGATCAAGTGAGTGAAATTGCTATTTTAGCTTCTAGACACTTAACGCATCGCTAAAAAGAAAAACCTTACATGACCTTTTTTACTCTCCACTATTTAATCGACAAAGTGCAATGGGTCCCAATAACGCTGGAGTTACTACACATTTCGCATCGCGGGCTCCTCTACTATAGTAAAATTCATACGACAAATTGTTTTAAAATAACAGAAAATACTCTATTATACTTTTTGCAATAATACAATAATGTACAATTGGAGTTTTAATTTTTGTTATGCATTTATAAAATACAAGCTTACAACTTTGCATTGCAAAATACCTAAAACAAATAGGTTACTAGTTATTGGCGAGTTAAACGTAATAGGCGAATTTCCATAACGAAAAATCCGCTTTCCGCTTGTATGATCCTGGTTTAAAATTGAGTTAAACTGGTAAATATGGTTTAAACCTAGTTAGAAATTAGAGTTAAATACTTACTTAGCCCAGCAACGTGTAAGTAACCAATAGTGGAATAAATTATTTAAATAATTAAACGTAATAAAACTGCAAAAACCGATACCAACTATTTCATTTTGTACCTAAAACGTTGCCATTTGATAATTCTTTTTTCGAAAAATAGCAAATGGTTTGACAGAGTTTTTGTCAACATCTAACTACCACGTAGCGGTTTTTGAGCTTTCGATGAGGTCGTTAACATAAATGAAGAGCTTTGTATCAATAAGCATAACTTAAAAACCACTAGTCGGATCATGGTAAAATAATATGGGACCTCGGAATTATCTATCTTTTAAAAAAACGAACGACCAAAATCGATTGACTATTGGCCGACTAATCACATTGATATGCAAACAGTCGAATTATAAACTTCGTTCTTTTTTGGAGTCGATTAAAAAATTACAAATGATTTGACATCATTATTATCTTTTTGCTTCCTATTTTTTTAAACTTAATATTGAATAGAATTCTAGAAAGGCGGTAATATTAAATCGAAAACAAATCGATAATGTAGAAAGTTAATCGGTTGAGCAATAACAGGTTTATATTTTAATTTTAAGTTTATTTTGTGTCTGAGTGTACAAGTACAACTTTTTATTTTTTTCCAAAGGTTTCGTGAAAACTTTTCAAACAGAGATAGGCTTCTGTAAATTCGTTTCAAATCTTAAAATTTTATTCATGACTTTTTCTTACGAGGCTTGAAATTACCTTCAATTTTATTATAAAACTATAATTCCTGCTTTAAACTACGGATATGAAATATTACTTAGGACATCAGGATCTAATAACATTAAAAATAATCTAATCTAATCCTATAACCTATTGTCCTATGTTCCATTTCCATGTAAGTAATGAGAAGCATCTTGTAGCTTATAGTAGGCATTCGGCAGGAAGGACTGGGCCAGACCACTTTGAGGACCCACGTATTGAGCTGGTACCAGCATATCCCTGAAAAAATATATTTTTTAAGCAAACGCTTTCCACCTAAAGATCTATTTAGGTTTCACGATAGCCTACAGTAGATATTACTGGTGCGTCACTATCTTTTTGCCAGGATGTCATGTCATCAGCCATGTGTGCAAATCTACCGACAACTTAGCCTCCAGCACGAAACATGACAATGGCAAGACTGACGTTATGTCAGCAGAAGTAGGTAAACCGCCTAGTAACCGCCTCGTTGGACGAGTTGCTAGCGTACACGCTTAACTACACCGATCAACCGGGAGACTCGGGTTCGATTCCCGACGGGGGCAGGCATTTGTCTGATGAACATTTAGATGTCTGCATTTCCGGATCTGAATCTGATCTAAAAGCTAAATAACAATTATTATCGATCATACGCGAGCGTATCAGTAGAGTTACTCTCGAAGCTCGATTAATGCAGTATCGGAAATTGGAATCGAGTATGTCACTTTAGGTTCTCATGAACACAATACTGGCGAATTAATAAAATTTATTTAATAATAAACAATAAAAAAAATTATCAGATTCGTTAATTTATTTGTAACTATTGGCCAGTACTGTGTTCAAAAGTACCTAATATGACATATACGATTCCAAATTCCAATTCGCATGATATCGAGATTCAAGAGTAACCCTACGGGTAGTATTAGCGTACATGACTAATGTGTCCCCGATGACAGTATTCAGCCATGTCACCGAAATGGCTAATCATTATTTTAATAGTATTATTTCATCTATTTAAGATGACTTGATTTTTAAAATTTTCCGATTTTTAAATATGCACTTAAATTGCATCCAATAAACTCATTGTACTTTAATCTGATATACTCGAGCTTAAAAAAAAACAGAAAACTGATCTAATATATTATACATAATTGGCGTGTTGACACATGTCATAAGGTCTCTCCCACATAATCTGACGGGCTTGAGTAACTGCCTAAATACCCTCTTGGGCTACCCTATCATTAGGAAGCATTTAAATAACTGTTATGACCTTGAGTACGTTAGTTGGTAGGTACATAAACATTCAATAACAATACTGCTCTTATGTTATTTCGTTTTAAGATAAAAATGTTAACTTGCAAAATGTTATTTTACGTATTCGGCAATTTTCAACCGACTTTTTAAAAGTACCTACCTGCTAAGTTAATCTTTTTATGGGTATCTTTGGCCCCCGATGGGAAAGGAGGGGTGTCACTTTGTGTATGTGTGTGTGTGGCATAGAGATGGCTCATATATAAATATATTTTTTTAATTTTATGATCATTGTAAGTTATACCAGCAGCCCGTCCCAGCTTCGCACTGGTGGACAAACTTCTATGTTATTTTTAATATCTTCCTATTGGATCACTCTAATAAAAAAAACATCAAAATTTATTGCGTAGTTTAAAAGATTTAAGCATTTACATGTGCAGACAGCGTAAAAGAAAGTAAAATTGTGCAAGTCTACCGACTACCCTACCCTCGAGACCGAAACATGGCAGTGTCAATATGACGGCAGGAATAGGTAAGGCGACGGAACCCTACCCAGGCCGGTACCAGTGTTATTATGAATTGATTCACTAGATGGTAGAGTTTCGCAGCGATTGGCCTGTATTAGTACCACCGCCTTGCCTATTCCTGCCGCCATGATGTCAGTGCTTTTGGTTGACGTGTTCCGGTTCGGAGAATAAGGTAGCAGGTCTTTTAATTGAAGCCTAACATCCCGGCCTGAGGTTGGCAACGCAACATCACCACCTTTGGTGTCTCTAGCCGGCGTGAATTCCCTACCATCATGAAATCTGTCTGCTTGTTTGTCTTCCAATATCATAAAAAAATTAAATGCAGTAAAAATTTCAGTGTTATGACCCTGGGGTACCACCGACAGATCGTGGTGTTAAATGTGACCAGCTCGGAAATGTGAAATAGATTTTTAAAAATCAGTTCACAAGAAACTAAGAAATGGCTTGACAAAAAAATACAGTCGTCGAAATCGAATATACTTACCTAACTAACTTCTTAACTTTGTTACCTAAACATTATACATAACAACCAGCGACCGAAGAGCGATTTGTCGCCATATTGTGGTTTTAGCATCAAATAACATTAACAATATGTTTTTGCTTGTTACGTTATACAAATAGCAATTATTAAACAAATATCGCGCGATCTTGGTCATCAACCCAAAGCTAGACTATTTTTATTTCATATGATAACCCTGGAAATCATTTACAACTTTACTAGGTACTATTCATAATTATATGTTTTTATTATGTTAAATAATTAAAAACATATTAAAATATTTGCACACCACAAGTTGGTAGAATATGTAGGAACGCTTAAATAATTTTGTAACATCTTTGTAACACTCATATTCCGCAAATAAATATTTTTTCTTTCTTTTCTTTCTATGTTGATTAACAAAATTTTGACGATTCTTTTTTTTTAAAGCTAGTGCTGTTTTTGTTGACCCTTTTCAATTTGATTAGATGTGACAAGTGGTTTTATATTGCTTATTTAATCGGATAGGTATAACATGACGGTATATTTTGTATGAAAAAGAAAGAATATTGGTAATTTTAATTTTTTTGTTGCCGACGCGGACAGGTGTAAAAGTATGCCCTCGTGTGTTTTTGACCCTAAAAATAACATTCTACAAACTTTGATTTGAATTTCGAAACAACATTTTTTTTTCTTTTTGTAAGATTGTATCACAATATACGTACTATGAAATGTTGTGTTTGCGCTTACTTTCTTTGAGACTAAGACAAACGTATTATTGTGTTGCACGAGAATCTTGTAGAGTTGAAACTATAAAAATAACGTTCTAAAAATTTAGATTTGAATTTCGAAACAGTATTAATTTTTTTGTATGATTGTACCACAATATACTAAGAAATGTTGTGGTTGTGCTTACTTTTTTGAGACTAAGACAAACACATTTTGTTGCACATGAATCTTTTAGAGTTTCAACTCTACTAAAATTTTAATTCACTACTTTAATAAAGTATCTTCACGCCGATATCCCCGAAGAGGTAGGCAGAGGTACAACCAAGGCACCCACAACTAGCCGAAGACACTAAGTCCCACAATGTGATAGGTGGCAAGCCTATCGCCAACCGGGCACATTTCCAATCCAACTTTCTTTGTGTTGGCCGACCCGGGATTCGAACCTGGGACCTCATGCAGTCAAGTCCAACACCCGGACCGCTAGACCACAGAGGCGACACTACTTTAATAACATTTTAAGAGGTAAATTCATGGACTCAGAATGATAATGGTTACGATGGCTATTTTGTTTACTTTTCACTGAGTACAAAATAAATCTAAGCCAAGCTTTGGAAACTGAAACATTGATAACAATTATTACATTGTTTTTGATATGACTATTTATTACCGCATCACGGGAAGTTGACAAAACTAATTTCAATCTATTTTTATTATTTACGTAATTCAAATCTTAATCAATTTTCATTAAAATCTATTTATGGGAGCGAAGATATAACATTAAAATCGCCACACAGGCGAATCCGCTGGCGTATGCTACGAAATAAATTGGTTATGTTTCGTCGAAATCCTTGAAGTGACCAGAGTTACATAAACGAAGCCGCAGGTAAGAGCTTAGTAGCATAGGGTAATAAAAAAAATAACTACAAAACCGTCGAAATGTCACGCCCTACAACCTTAAGCCAACATTAATGTGCGAAAAACAATGGAGGTCCCATTGTTACTCGTAAACGGCATGCACATGTGAGCTGGCCGAACAGTGTGCTTTGTCCCCGGTAATTAATTACCCCAGACAGCTTTGAAATGGATGAAAAAAGGTCATTTGTATTTTTTTTACCCTAAAATCTGGTTATTTTAGCATTGTCACATTATTCCTAATTTATTATTCCTATTAGTTGGCAAAGAAAACAATAATTACATCTTGCATCAGTGTGGACAACGAAATTGTTTTTATTAATAAATTGACTTCTAAATAATTTTTATAATATTTAATAATTAAATAATTTACTAGCAGCCCGTACTAGCTTCGCACGGGTGACAAACTTTTATGCTATTTTACATAAAAACCTTCCTTTTAAATCACTCTATCTATTAAAAACACATTAAAATCAGTTTTACAGTTTTGAAGATCATCTGTATACATATAGCGGAAAGCGACTTTTTTATACTAGGTAACTGTAGTGATGTTAAATTAACTAATGTTTGTTTTTCATTAATGAAATATACTTAAACAGTACACACATATATAAATATCTGCATGCGAAGTCCCTTTCGGGATTAGCGGAGATTTTTGAGTGCCAAGGGTCATCATTTTTGCAGACTTTTCCCCGTGATGGTCCGGGCTCCTTTATAGAATAGACCATCTGCCTTCCTGTACCAGTCAGCTCGTAAAAGGCGAGCATAAGCTTACCGTCACTGACAGCGTGACATCTGACTAGATGGCAGAGTTTCACAGCGACTCGCCCGGATTGGTACCACCGCCTTACCTATTCCTGCGGTTGCAAAGTTAGCGCTTGCCGTTCGACTTCTAACTCTACCAAAGACAATATATTTACTATTCTCTGACTCTACCTATACTTACTGTCTAGTTGGCTGCTGTGGCGTCCTATCTCGTTGTCGTCTGTTTTTGAACCAGTTGGATACTTGAGTCAGCGTCAGGCCTGTCTTTTTAGCGAGTGCTCGTTTCTCATCTGGAGTTGGATATCTGTGGGAAATGCTATAATGCGTCAGATTTAAGTACCTTAGACCATATATTGTATATTTAAGACAACAGTAGTAATAGACTCTGTGATCTAGCGGCCGACGTCGGACTTGACTTCTTCTTCCCGGGTCCGACCCCAGGTCGGGCAAAAAAACTAGAAAATGTGAATTGTCAATTTTCTAACTAAAAATAACGTTGCCCGGGATTAAATATGTGCCCGGTTGGGGATAGGCTTGCAACCTATCACACTGTCTTCGGCTAGTCGTGGGTGCCTAGGGTGGGTGGTAGTGTACCTCTCCCTACCTCTTTGAGGATATGGGCGTGAAGATATAGTAGGATAAGTTTTGAATCTCGGTTTCATGCAATATTGGAAGTTATGTCATTTGAGGTACACTGTACACTTGAACACAATAAAATACAAAAAATATATATTTTATCGGATTCGTTGTTTTTTCGTTGAATTTTAATAAATAATAATAGCATGACATCCGAATCCAAATTCCAATTAGCATGAAATCGATATTTAAGGGTTATTTTACACATCAGCGAAAAAATGTAAGGAAGCATACTTTCATATAATTCCGATCACGTTTTTGGCTTCAGACAGCATTCTACATTTAAATATTTTTTTCGATGCAATGATTTTTTTCTGCCATTACCCATTTTTACCGCAATGACTTTAGTGCACGTCGCTGTCGTTTTCTACTTTGGACAATAGTGTAGGCGACAAAATTACTTTTCCTATATTAGGCTCAGGTTATAAACGCATTATTAATAACTTGCGTGTCTTGAGGCCATGGGTATTTCATATAATTCTCTTAGTCCTTCCTAATTCCTATATCAAGTACTTATAAAAAATGAACATACGAGTAGACTTGCGAAACTTAAGGAATTTGGCAGTGATATTCTAGCGAGTCCTTACAAGACTACTTGTTTTTTCTTTTCTTTTTTCTACATTCGTACATACCTTCACGCCAAGTCTCTTACGAGATAAGCAGAAAGTATCAAGTGCAAAATATCACGATCCTTACAGACCTCAAAGGCGTACTCCACATTCATTACTCTTTTCGTACAAACACGCCCGGTTTCGGAGACTCTTGACACTACCCTCGGAAAAACCCCGAGCGATTTGAAAGTAGAATGTCAACCTAGGTCTCCCCGTGTACCTACATCTTACATTCGCAATTTACACAGATATGCACATTTAAAGCAGATATGCTTATTCTTTGATCATGGTTCTTTGACAAAACATGTCGTTTCTCTTTTCAACACCAATATTTTTTTTTCAAACCCACTCTTTCTCAGATCTCACTGTTGCGATTGCAGTAAGCGAGCGTTACACTACAGGCTTTCCGTAACTAGCATTCTTATTTCGATTACATTTATCGTACGCTAATGCTTTTTCTGACATCCATAACTCTCGCTTCCATACGACGAGCTTCTTTTTACATTTGAATATATCCTTCGCAAATGAATCAAACTCACCTATTTCTATAGTAGCAGTCTTTTAAAGCGTTCCTACTTTTTTCCTTAAAACAATAGACAGTCTCTTCCCCATCCCATATTGTCTTTGGTAATGGATATTTTTTCCTTAATCTGTATTTGTCTACTGCACCTGTAATGTAAGAACCTATTATTGTTTTCAGGCCACTTTTTTGCAGATAGTAAAAAGCTACTCATTCACTGTTTAATTCAGTGTTTTTTCTTTAATTTAACATTATCTTGAATTTGAATGACATAATACTGTAAACTGTTAGGACTTCAGCGTAGCAGAGTGAATTTAAATTTTGCGATTAAAATAGGTAATACGATTCACGTTGATTAGGAAGATGTTTTTTAAATATACTTGTTTTGCAGGTTGTGCAGGTATACTTGTTATAGAACTACGTCAGATACTTGTACCGTGCTAAGCAAAAAAGTCTAGAAAATAATTTTGACTTCCGTAATTTCAAAAACTAAATTTAAACTTCATAGGTTATTTTAAGTCTGTTTTACTGTAATATAAACTATGTTTAAACACTTTCAATACATTTTAGATTATAAAAACGCTTGAAATAAAATTCCCTTCTGTTACACTCAAGAATTTTTAACACAATTTGATGGAATTACGTTTGTAATACAAACAAATCAAGAATTATGTTTGTGTGAAAATCTTGCTCGTCGCCACTACTTTAAAATCTTCATGGAATAATATAATGAATACCATAAGACCTAAAAAGCTTTTTCTGTTGCATTGGTCCTATTGTTTGGCTTTTTGGTCAGGTGACCTGGATATAAAAATATCAAACGATACTTTGAAAAACTTACCTAATGGTCGTCCTCTAACTTTCTGAGCTTCATCATAATGAGCTTTGAACCATAGATTTTGTAGAGCCGTGTGATGTCGGGGAGGAAAAGTGTGAGCTTCCAATATAGCGTACAATTCTTGGAAAACGCCACGGTGATAAGCCACTAACGCACGAGCTCTAAATAATAAACATTCCAATTGACACACACATACATTTCTTCACGGCAAGTCCTTTGCGTTGTAGGCAGAGAATATCGAATGCCAAGTGTCGCGATGCTTGCAGACCTGCTCAGATTCCTACACATTCGTAACTGCTTTCATTTAACCACCGATTTCGAAGACTCTTTCAGAAGTCCGATGAAGTTGTAGAAACTGTGAGGTTAGCAACACATTAGTTATGGGCGTAGCGAGGTAAGAGCAAAGAGGGGAAGCTCCCCTAGCAACGCGTTCACATAACACTGCAACTCTCTGACTAAAACCGTTAAAATGAGCTATGTATGTTCAGCGTGGACATGAAGTTTACCTACCCAAAAAAGATGAAATGGAATAAGAAAAGTTTTTTTTAAGTAAGTAAAGGCAAACGAGCAAGTGGGTCAAATGACGGACACACATTCATAACAAATATTAAGAGTTAAAAAAAAACTAATGAAATAATTAGCATATAGTGACTATGCATCCAACACAAACAAAGTAGGTAGGTACACCTAGTATCTCAATGAAACATGGTTATTATTTTGTCGCATGCAAAAATATAGGTTTCAAGAAAAAACTACCCAAAAACCAAGTATTTTATGGGAAATTTTGTATAGTTTTGTACAATAATTTAGACATACAGAAAAAGCTCCCTAATTTTTTCTTGACAAAAAAAGTAAATAGTCTTAACTATCACCCTAAAAATCATCAATTTATTTTATAAACTTCGTTTAAGTATGCTTGCGATATGCTCCGGAAGTTTGGCCGGCTTGAAATGCTCTGGTGACATCACCTCCAAAGCAAAAACAACCAACGGCACAGGGTCAACGAAGTAGAGCCACAGCAGAACTCAAACCCACTTTTTGTAAAACCCGTGCAGCTTGGCACAATTATAAGAGAAATTGGGCATTTAGCTCAAAAGCTCTCTCACAACTACAAGTTGAAACCACTGAATCTAAGTATTTTTATATACGAGTATTACAAACAATGTAGTTATTGCTTAACCAAGAAATACTTTTTGTTAACTTATTAACGTTAACGTTAAAAATATTACATCTACGTCACGCCAAAAAAAGTTCCTGAAAAACGGGCCTGGCTTCCTCCATATTCATTAGAGTTTAGACATTACCCTTTTCATACAAACCCACTGTTTTCGGAGGCTTTCGACAACACCATCAGATAATGCCTGAGAGATTGATTGTAAAAATATTGCGCCCATTTTTTTTATTTATCAATATTTAGTGCAACAAACAAATAATAAAATCGATTGAGCGCTTTGGCTTCAAAGAGCTTCAAAAGAAATCCTACGACGAAGCTACGAAGATACATAAATACAATGTAAAAACATAAACATACAATACATGTCTTTGGACAAATAGTTAAGGCAAACAAATAAGTAATGTTTTACACTGACTTCGAAAATATTTAAAAATACATACCTTAACACAGTTTCATTTCCTCTCAATACTTCACTTGTAGGCAGACTTCTAAGAAATTCTGCCAATTTCTCTATATCTCCTTTTTGTTGGAGAGCCTCACATAAACATTGGACTTGCTCTGAATTAAAAGTCAAAAACCTTCTCATATTACTAGTTTCAGTCTCTGCGAAATAAGCCTGTTGCCTTTCTCTTTCATAACTCACCATCGCGATATTTTCAAACTGATTAACATCCATTTCTGCCAACTCCTGAGAACAACCTTTTTGGTCGTTCATAAAGGCTGCACGCATGTTGCGATCGTTGCCTTCCATATTTGGAGAAAAAAAATTGTCATTTATTGGCGGCAATTTTATTTCGAAATTGACATATTTTTTGTTTTTAGAAGGTGATAAATAACATTCAAAACTGTTTTTATTTTCTTGTAAATATGATTCTTTTCTGTCTTCGTTCCTTGGGGATTTCTTTTGGCATGAGAAGTACTGTTTTTCTGTATCCGATTGTAAGTAAAAATTGCTTGATTGTTGCTCGTATGGGAATGTAGGTAATGATGCTTCAGATTCATTGCTAAGATCACTGGAAGGGCTCAATCGATCTGAACAAGACTCCATGTTGGTGGATTTCATATTTAATTTTTTGTAATACCTGAAACAAAAGATTTTTATCACCATTTATCAATACTAACTACACTTACTTTCATCAGAATTTGGTACCTAGTTTTAATAATATAGTATCACATAGATCTCATTATTTTTCGACATTGTTTTATAGTTAAGGATCCAATGTTTCCGTTTCATAGACAAACTTTAGTCATTATGTTAATTAAATATAAAATTTTCTTAGCTTATTCTTCTAACTTAGATAGTTTCCATGTGACTGCTGTTACACTTGGATCTAAAAAGCTGTAGCGCGCATCAAGAAAGAAAGATTTAATAAAGGTCTAAGGGATTTCACAAAAAATAATTTACCCTGAACCAATCAACATCTTAATCTATATAATAATACGTGATGCCAAAAATTTGGACCCCTTTTTACGAAAATTGCGCGGACGCAGGAGCATAAAATTTGGCACACTTATTTCTTATATGTAGGAGAAGTAAGCGTAACGCTAATAATTTTCAATAATAATGCTTATAAAGTGCAATAAATCAGTAAATAAAACATTACCCATGCAGTTGACACACCTAAATAAATATATTGATGATAACGATAAAAGATCACAGATGGCGCACTAAAAAAAATTGAAAACAAATGAGATGGTCTTGAGAAATGAAGATGGCGTTCTTATCAACAAACAATAAAATTTATTACGGTCGAATTTCGACCAATGGGCGACCACTAGTTTATATAAATTAATCGTCACGTTTTTTGTATGTTTAAAAGTACAGTTACAACTTATAGTTTAAAAGTGGCAAGAGTTTACTATCATGTACCAGATCTACCCATGTGCGCCGGCAGCAGGGTGCAAAGGGGTGCAACTGCACCCCCTTATCCGGAAAGAAAGTAGATATAGAAAAAATTACCCAACTGAACTTGCGGGAGAGTAATGCTTTTCAAGAGTACGTATGTCTATATGTTTGTGT
>NJDC01000268.1:0-14070 GCA_002245475.1 Calephelis virginiensis | reverse complement strand
AACATTTATGGTGTTATACTATATAATAACTAGAGCATTATCCAGACAGTTGTAATCACGCCTTCCGTAGATGACCGTGGTGGAAACTATGTTTGAAACAAATCAAAATTTGGACGCCTCGTTGGTCGAGTGGCTAGCGTACACGCCTAACTATACTGATCAACCGCGATGCTCGGGTTCGAGACCTGACGAGGGCAAGCATTTGTGTGATGAACATTTAGATGTCTGCATTTCCGGGTCTGGGTGTTTACTAAATTTATTCTGGTATCTATTTAAGTATTGTTATGTATTAGTATCGTTGACTAACACCCATAACACAAGCAATATAACATGCTTACTTTGGGGTTAGATTCAATTTGTGTAACTTGTCCAGTATTATTTGCCCAGGATTAGATCTACGTTTCGCATGGATCCAAAGCAATGTTAACAACCAATGTTTTAATCCGTTTGGATCCCCTATCAGATCAAATCAGATCTCCTATCATAAAACTGCAAAACGCAGAGTTAGCTGTTATTTTTTTATGATATTGGAAGGCAAACAAGCAGACGGATTTCCTAAGGGTAAGAAATTCACGCCGCCTACAGACACCAAAGGTGGTAATAGTGCGTTGCCAACCTGAGGCCGAGATGTGAGCCCTCGAGCAAAAGTAAGTTTACCGGCTGCATTACCCTCCGAACCGAAATAAGTCAACAGCAAGCACTGACGTTATGGCGGCAGGAATAGGTAAGGCGGTGGTACCAGTCCAGGCGAGTTCTGCGAAACTCTACAATCTAATGTCACGGTGTTAGTAACGGTAAGCCTATGCTCGCCTTTATACGAGCTTCCTGGCTGGAAGGCAGATGGTCTATTCTGCAAACGAACCCGGACCAACAGGGGGGAATCAAACATAGAAAAACAGTTGATTGGAGAACCTCCTCCTATTTTGGAGTCGATAAAAAGTTTCTGCTACCTGGCACAAGACTTTGGGTGACCCTAAAAACACGAATAGAAATCTTCCTCTTCCGTAATAGGTTAAAAGCAAATATTAGCAAATACATATTTCTAGGAAAAATGAAGTTTCATATATCAAAGCTAGTTACGCAAAAAATATATTACGTTTTCACGGCTAAAATTACAAAACAGACGCCGTTAATACGTCATTAGTTATGCTAAATAAACAAAATAACCTACAAAGGAAAAACATCTTAACGGCGATGATATCCTGATGGCACTCTTTCCCTTACTCTACTCTCTCTTACCCATATCCTTATTTCACACTAGCTGCAATTTTTCTCATGTTGCTCCAGGTCTTCTGAGTATTTCAGATATTCATCTCCCTACTCCGGGCAGTTTATAAGAAGCATAACATAGATTAAATGGGTCAATAAAAGTATCTTACCATATCCCCGAAGAGCTAGGCAGAGGCACAACCAGAGCACCCACGATTAGCAGAAGACACTAAGTCCCACAATGTGATAGGTGACAAGCCTATCGCCAAATGGGCACATATCCGATGCCGGGCAACGTTATTTATATTAGGAAATTGAATTGAATAAATAAATATACATTTTCTAATTTTTTTGTTGCCCGACCCGGGGATGCGACCCAGAACCTCAAGAAGTCAAGTCCAGCTAGACCACATAGGCAATCAAATGGGTCATTAGTCATTACTCATTACTAACAAGACCATTGGAGGTAGAATACTGTGCAATAACTGGCTCGGTTAGGGATTCATTGCCTTACCTATTCCTGCCGCCATAGTGACACAGTTAAGTTCCGGTTCGCAGGATAGCGTAGTCGGTAGACTGGCACAATATGTTTCATATTCCGGCCACAATATAGAATCGCATCTATAACATCTATGGGTTCTATAGATTAAGGTTGTCTCTTAGGGCCAAAACACATAAGCGTGTTACGGCGCCGCTAAAATCTTCGGTTTCCGTTGCGTCGTTGCGACGTCGTTGAGGTGTCTCTACCAGGGACCATGGTGAGAAACTTATTGGTTGTTTGTTATTAAAAAGTTGTTACTTTGTTTAAAATAAATAAATATGCCGCAACCGCAACGCAGTTATGTGTTTCGGCCCATACCTATTTGTCTTTTTTGGAAATAGATTTTGACCTGGGTTTTCGTAAAAGCCGCATAGATTAAATGGGTCATCACGAAAATCAACAATAGCACTAGTGGTAAATTCTTGCCTGGGTATAGCCATCATACCTGTTTTTGCCACCCATCATAATGACATTTTTTTACGTTATAGGAAGGCAAACAAGCAGACGTATTTCCTGATGGTAAGAAATTCACGCCGCCTAGAGTAACCAAAGGTGGTAATGGTGCGTTGCCAACCTGAGGTTGGGATGTTAGGCCTCGAGCAAAAGTAAGTTTTCCGGCTACCTTAGCCTCCGAACCGGAATACGACATGGCGTCATGGCGGCAGGAATAGGTAAGGCGTGGTACCAATCCGGGCTAGTCGCTGCGAAACTCTGCCACCTAGTCGGATGTCACAACTACTTCTGGGGGTGCCTTGGTTGTACCTGGTTTCAATTCTGCAGAGCGATATTTGTATTACTAGCTGCTGTCCGAGCGAACTACGTCCCACCCGTTCTCAGTTTGTATTGGAACAAATGTTGTTTTTTTCTAGTTTCTTACTTACTTCTTGTGACAGGAATGAGTTCCACCAATCCTCGAGAGTCGTTTTTTCTTTGTCTCTCTCCTTTTTTAATCCCAACGATTTGTTATAAAATTTAACACTAAAAGTCAGGGTAGCCAGTAAATGTGCACAATAAGCCTAATATCCCGGCCTCAGGGCAACAAACCTGTAACATCAGTGGTGTCTAAAGGCCATGGTTGTCTCTTACTTTCAGTACAGTCCTATGCTTGTTTGCTGACCTCTCATAAAAAACACTTAGTCAAAGCCACAGTGCAAGTAAACTGCCTTAGACCTAGACCTCTTATGAGCTACGGACGAGAAATGACAATATTTTTATTAACCCCGACAAAAAAGAGGGTGTTATGAGTTTCACGTGTTTGTGGTAGTGTGTGTGTGTCTGCCTCATTATAGCTTTTAAGCGAATGGACCGATTTCGAAGCAGTTTTTTGTCTGAAGGCTTACGTGATCTTAAGATGGTTCTTAGCTGTAATTTACATACATACATACATATCTTCACACTAAGTCCCTTACGGGGTAAGTATCGAGTGCCAAGTCTCACGATTCCGGCAGACATGCCTCTCTTTCTCTACACTCATTACGATTTATTACGTCACGGAGACTCATGACATCAGCCTCGGATAATACCCAAACGATTTTATCTTGGACTGTCAACCTAAGTCTCCCCGGGTACCTACATTCATCTACATTCGTCTGCTTGGTCAATCTTTCATCAATCATTCTTTCCACATAACCGAACCAGCGGAGCATGCACTTTCTCATGTTAATACCAACCAACATTTTTGCCACTCTTTTAGAATTTCTCTGTAACGAATGTTGTCAGCGAGCGTAATACCGCAGGCTTTCCGTAGCGTTTTCATTTCAACTATGTATCCTATTCTCATGCTTTTTCTGACATACTCAACTCTGGCTTCCAAACAGCAACGTTAGGATAAGCACCGAAATACGCAAAGCGATCATTTACGATCTACGTATAAGGGTTATCAAAGGTTATTTTTTTATTTTATATTATTATTTACTACTTCGGTACCCGGATCAATACGATTTCGACTTTGGTCTCCTTATTACGCAATTGTTTATAAAGTATTGAGCAAGTCTTATAAACATTGTTGTCACCCAATACGTGAACTCTGTCGGTATTCTTTGTCGGTGCTTATTTGTGTCGCAGTGGGAGGTCGGGCGCCATTTTAGTTGGAATTGAAATTGAACCTGATTTGAAACTGTATTTTTATAATCTAGTTATGCGAGGGGACAGCTTACTCAACTAATTCTACCGATAATCAACGAGACTCGTGTTCAATTCTCGACAGAGGCAGACAATTGTTTGACGTGTTGTATTTCTGGGTGGGTTTGTTTATTAAAATTGGAGAGTTAATACTTTAAAATGTACTTGTCATCAAAATTCAACTATATTATGCTCAATTATAAGTTATTCAATATATATTATTAAAATATAATGGTCAAAGACTTTTGAGATTCTATTGGTAATTATCTTTTTGATAAGGACGCCATCTTCATTTATTTATTACTTTGTTTCCAAACATTATGAATAGAGATTGTGCGCCATCTATGATATTTTATCGTTATTAATATTTTTGTTTGTGTGTGTCAAATGCACGGTAGTATGTCTAATCTTTTATTTGCTGATTTCACGCACTTTATAAGCATTATTAATGAAAAACATTAGAGTTCTGCACTTATCCTACACATAGATTATAAGTGTGCCAAATTTCATACTCCTGAGTCCGCGCAATATTCGCAAAAAATAAAAATGGGTCCCAAGTTTTTGCTTTATTAATATTATGATTTCTATGTATTAGTAGCGTTGATTAACCTAAGACAAACATAATGTGTTTACTATTACATCTATTTGTGTCAACAGTCCAGTGGTAACTAGTACTCAGAAGACAAACAAAGCATGAGAGGCTTGTAGCTGGGTATGCCTCCACCTTAGACTCTACCTAAGCTTCCCATCAGGTGGATTTCGAGTCATTACTCTGAGCTATACATACTAATATTATAAATGCGAAATGCTATCTGTTAAGCTTTCACAGCTAAACCGCTGGACCGATTTTGTTGAAATTTATTAGGCATGTAGTTAAAAACCCAAGTTCAAACATAGGCTACTCATTACCAGGCTCTACCTGGTAGGCAGTAAATCTTTGATTGATAAAGTACCTTTCATATTTACTTTCCAAAGAGTGCATTTGTTATGATTGGGATATGAACATACTTATTTTCTTGCATTAAAAAATAATGTCGGTTACATACATAGATATCTTCACGTCATGTCCCTTAATGAAATGAAATGAAATGAAATGACAGAGTAGGCAGAGACAATCGAGTGCCAAACCTCATGATCCTGGCAGACCTGCCTGCATTCCTTCACATTCGTAACCCTTTTCATACATACACGCCAGTTTCGGAGACTCTTGACACTATCCTCGGGTATCATGCGAGCGATTTGATCGTGGAATGTCAACCTAGGTCTCCTTGGGTTTTTAACGATATACAATAGTGAACACTCTTGTAATGGTAAGAGACAACCTATTAACATCATAAATGTTACAAGTGCATCGCTGTCTTATGGCTGAGTCGTAGTCTATGTCAACTGGCTACCCTGCCCTCCATCGTGGAGCACGATAATGGTGACTTACACTATAGCGTGAAAAATAGGTAAGGTGGTGATATCAATCCGGGTTAGCCAACTTTCTACCACCTAGACGAGGTTGTCAAAGACCTGGAAAAACCCTCATAATCAAATTCCTCTAAATCAAAATAACCCTCGTTTAACAAACGATCAAAACCCTCAAATCACTTGAATTAATAAGCATTGAAATGAGACACCACTTAAGTTCCACCCCCTTGATGTATCCTCCAATCAGAATACTCGCAGCTCACCCTCGGTTAAATTCCACCAATCAGGGACGAGCATTAGTCAGGTGTGATCAACTGATCGATAGGTGTTATATTTCTTACGGATGCTTACAAAATTGAATGGGATTGAGTTTTTAAAAGAGGGATTTCAAAAAAAATTTAATAGAAGCTCTTAATTTTGGGATTTTTTTTTTTACTTTTAATTAATGTACTTGATAGTAGATTGCTCTGCTCATTTCACCAGAAGTGGTACCATCGTGTAATCTATTTCTACATTCATATTCAATCCCATTGTTCTATTTCCAAGGTGGCCCCAGACCCCCGTCAAAAGACACGTCGCTTAAGATCCAGCCTATCATTAAGCGACGCACCAGTAGCATCTATGGTGTCTATAGGTAAAATACTTATTCATATTCTCGGGCTGAGCACTTTGCTCGGCCCACAAAGCCCGGTGAAGTTGTAAAAACCGCGAGGTTGGCAACACATTAGTCATTCCAAAAAAATATTCATATTTACATAAGAGCAATAAAAATGAATAACTAACTTAATTACCAAGGAGTAGGACAACAAACAAGCACACATCTCTCCTGATGGAAGGATACACCATGCATAGATGTTATAGATATATTCTTAGGCAGAGATTTTAAGCCTAATGAAAAACTAACCTATCCTCCAGACCGAAATACGACGGTGTCAAATAAAGTCATAGTAGGCGCAGGAATAACGCCGTGATTGGTCACCCTACTTGGTGATGTTATTGGTCGTCGATGTAATCGTCATTATATTTTTTTCTGACGGTAAAAGAGGGGTTCTATATGTTTCAAGTTTGACGTGTCTATGTGAGTCTGTATGGTAACGTAACTCCTAAATGAATGGTCCGATTTACAATGGGGTTTTTATTTCTATTTAAAAGCTGACGTGATTGATTCGGTTCTTAAATAGATTACAAACATTTTGCTGGAAGCTATTTTTTTTTATTTTAGTACTAGCTGTTCCGGCGAACTTCGTTCCATCGCGCCCGTTCAGTTTATATGGAAAAAATTAAAATGTCTTTTGACCTACTTTCCTCGCTATTGGAAGGGATAAAATGTACCCCAAGTCCTTCTCCTGGTTTTGAGCTATCTCTTCATTAATTTTCATCCTAATCGGTTTAACTATCACGACTTATTCATCTTTCATATAATTTTTTAATGTCTCTAAGGTTTACGAAGACAAATCCAACGAATCAAAAACCATGAAAATTGGTCCAGCAGATCTCGAGTTATAAGTGTTCTAACAAAACCTGACTTTCCTTTATATATATATATATATTGCCAGAATCTTATTATGACAAGCGACACCGCAGAAAATTACTAGTATTAAAACAAGCTTATAATATCTCGTGGGATTCTTTTTTAGGTTGGTTAAACACAAAAAGATTTGTCAACGCTTGAGTGAGGCTAATCCTATATCTGATAAACCTGCACACAGTAGCTCCTTAACATAAGTGTTCCTTTCGTCGATTTTCGGAATCGGAATCCTTAAAATTGGTTGCAAAAATTTCACACATCTGTTCTTATGATATTAAAATGACTTTGACAGTGACTTGTTTGACGGGAGTATTGGTGGGTTCGAGTGGCCTTGTTGCTTTTAATTAATAATCAATATTTAATTTCATCTTGTATACATTATTTTAAATTAAGTAATTGAAATGATAACAAGATAAAGAAATGATAAAAAAAGATAATGGCACGCTCCACTAGTTGAAAGTGTGAAAATAATTATGAAAGATTGACAAAGCAGATTTACAATGCGAATGTGGATTGTTATAGGCACCTGGGCAGACCCAGGTACCCAATGACCCAATCATCTATAATAATATTATAAAGAGGTAAGTAAAAAAAAAGTATATTCACGCCCATATCCCCGAACAGGTAGGCAGAGGCACAACCAGGGCACCCACGACTAGCCGAAGATACTAAGTCCCACAATGTGATAGGTGGCAAGCCTATCGCCAACCGGGCACATATCCTATCCCGAGCAACATTTTTTTTATTAGAAAATTGGAAAAACCCAATTTTCTTTTTTTTGCCCGACCCGGGATTCGAACCCGGGACCTCATGCAGTCGAGTCCAACAACTGAACCGCTAGACCACAGAGGCGATTAAAAGAGGTGGGATTTGATTTTTTTGTTTGTTTGAAATGAATAAGCTCCGTAGAATATCCCTGAGTGACGTAGGCTTTGTTTCATCAAAATCGGTGCAGTAGAAGCCAAGTTACGCAGGCGAATCAGCGTGAAACTGCTAGTTTTCTATAATTTTGTTCATTCAAGTTGCGCAAGTCAAGTAATTATTGCTGAAGAAATAAGTGTCTGACGCCTATCTTCGTCTGACGCCTCATCTCACACCACCGATTTACATTAGACCCTGACATGACTGATTATTGATATGCTAACTTTGATTCGTTAAAGACTGATTTTATGGAATCAGGTAGAAAAACAAAAAAAAGAACTAAAAAATAGCTTGCCCTTGCAAAAGCAGATTTAAATTGAAATGCCGTTTTAGAATACGAATTTCAGTCATAAGGCTGAATCCCTTGTTCTGTCGTACCTACTTTTCTATTGTTCAAATATAACTCAAGGCTATGAAATCCATCCATACAGCCAACATAAACAAAAAACATGTTACAACCCACTTACGTCACCAAGTGTCCCCTAATCTATGATTGCGTGCACAATAATGCTGTTCATTTCACCCTGTCTATAGATCTCATTGTTCGAATACTCGTAACTGCGGATTAACAGCGTCTCGCCTTTGCCCTACGTACCAGCTAACAAAAACAAATTTCAAATTCAATTCAGTAGTGAGTAGGGTGTCTTTCATTTAGGATATTTCATGATTTCTATTTTCTAGGTTAAGTTTTATAGTATGCTTTCTCACTCGATACTATCTGCCTATGCATAGATTCATTGGGATTGGAACCAACTTTTTATATTTTCGTACTGCTATGCTTGGCTTTGACGTACTATCCGGGATAGCCAGTAAACATATTTCTGCAAGAGACTTAAGGTAACAGACCTAGGTTAGCAATGACGTGGATTTTTATCAGGAAGTTGGTCTATTTTTTTCAGTAGGTCACTTAAAAAAGAAGGAATTTTCAACAAAAAGCTTAATAAAAAGGAGTGCAAGACTAATCAGTGATAATGGAAATTCTAAGTTATCGGAACGGAAAGTACAAAGGTTGCAAAAAAAAAGAAAAAAGTTGCAATGCACTGACTTATCTTAACGTAACACATCTTTGAACGAGACAACAATAATTGTTTTAAACGAGGATTGATTATAAATAAAAATGTTTCTGAATAAATTTCTGCTCCGACCCGTCTGGTAGTGGCGTCAAGTTTAATTAGCAATGAGCTGTCGACCAACCGATTGCTCATATGCTTACCGTCACTAGCACCGTGACATCTGTGTGGTAGAGTTTCGCAGCGACTTACCCGGATTGGAACCACCGGCTTACCTATTCCTGCCGCCATAACGTCATGACGTGTTCCGGTCTGGAGGGTAAGGTAGCCGGAAAACTTACCTTTGCTCGAGGCCTAACATCCCGGTCTCAGGTTGGCAACGCACCATTACCACCTTTCGTTACTCTAGGCGGCGTGAATTTCTTACCATCAGGAAATACATCTGCTTGTTTGCCTTCCAATATCATAAAAAAATATGTGACAAGAGACGGCTTTCCTGTTGGCAAAAGACAGCTGTGGACTACAGACATCGACATCATGGGTGCGTGTCTATTCTGTGACGGGGGTGGCTATAGTCTATTGTACAACACTACCGTTACTCAACTTTTTGAACAAGAAAGTGACACTCACAATTGTGGCAGCAATAGGTATGGCGGTAAATACCTAATCGGGCAAGTTGCTGCTGGTAACTCTAACAGCACTGGTTTAGTTGTTTTTTACGACCTGCCAGACAAAAAGGCAGATGATCTATTCTGCACAGGAGACCCGGACTAACACGACCATATATTTCTGATTGTATTAACCAGAACCAGGGGGCTGATTATGTAACTCAGTTGCCCACTCAAAATAAAAAAGTATACATCAAATGGCTGTCAAATGACGTGTTTTATATTTGCTATCTCCAGTGACCAACAGAAATACAGTAGAGATGGCAAACACAAACGACGTCATTTGATGTACACTTTTGCAATTTGAGTTAGCAACTGAGATACATAATCACCCCCCTGATCAATATGAAAGTAACATTAGGCTTAACACCTTCACTTAAAGAAAAACAAATTACAAATTTAATTTATCCCAAATATAATACAGTCATGGAAACCCTACATTATTATCGAATTCCTAACTTTTTTTATTGTGTCAACTATCAAGTATCCTCATCATGTTTAAAGAAAAAGCAACCTTAAATATACTATTTTTAAATTCAATTTACGTCAGCAGTGTTTTAAAATAAGGTTGTATAGGATTATCGCACATTTGCGCCATTTATTGTAATTTTTTTTGTAAAATGTGTTGATTTCTCGCAGATTATCGTATTGGGCGTAATCCAGCGTGGAATTCGTTTAACAGCTTAGGTTAAATGTGGTTTCTTATAATGAATAAGTTTTATGGCATACTAGTTGCCCGCGACTTCACCTGTGTATTATTTAGTCCTCCCACTTATGCCCGTTGATACCGCGATTAAAAGTCGCCAATATTATTTTCGAAGGAAAATCGAATTGATCGATTAAATTCAATAAAATGCATCAAGTTTGCGATGATAATGTCACATGAAGAACACGCACACACTATCACATTTGCAATATTGACATACCTAGCTGTAACTCGTTAATTTAAAGTTAACTTCAAAAGTTGTTAACGGATTCGTTAACTTTCGTTAAATTTCTTGCTGTCCGTTAAATCGTTATTCACGTGAGTCCAGAATCCAGAGATATCAAACACCGCGACGCATCGAGCCACAAGCATTATAAGAATTAACCTTTGACTACGGAATAACTTTAAATTTAACTTCAAAATTTGTTAATGACTTCGTTAACTATCGTTAAATTTCTTGCAGTGCGTTAAATCGTTAAACCAGTGAGTACTAATTACCAGAATCAATCGCCGCGCCGCATCGAGATACAAATCTTTTTGGAATATATTTGTACTAGCTGTTACCCGCTGCTTTGCTCGCGTGACAGTTAATACATTGACTGATATTATAGCCCTTTAACAAGGACTTTTATACAAACTCTCAATTTGAAGAAACGCTTAGATACGTAGCCCAAAAATAAAGTTTCATGTGTCTAACTTAAAAAATGACGGTCTTCCATACAAACTTTCAACCCCTTTTTCACCCCCTTAGGGATGAAATTTCCTGAATTCCGTCGTTAGTAGGCGTCTACTCAATAAAACGACCTTGCTCACCAAACATGGCTGTAACTCTAACTGTATTATTAATAAACATGGAGTAAAGTACTCCAAGGTTCAACCTTATATTGTAGTCTTAAACTTTTGCTCGAGGCCTAACATCCCGGCCTCAGGCTGGCAACGCACTATTACCACCTTTGGTGGTAATGGTTTGCCTTCCAATACCATAAAAATAAAAAAAAAAGTGTGTGTGTGTGTGTGTGTGTGTGTGTGTGTGTGTGTGTGTGTCAACTACGACGCGGACGCACGATTGGAGTTTACTCCTTACGAACGATAATTATGATATATATCGAATAGAAATAATACTAATGCTAATTATTCGACTACGCAAATCATTCGAACAAGTCGACTGCGTTTTAAATTATTCGACTAATGTTAACGTTATACGTAACTCGACTGTGGCGGAGCCGAATGATGACCCGCTCGGGGTGACTCGACTTTTGTTCGGGCGAGATCGTCAGTCCTGAAGGAGAAAAAAATACTGAAGGACTGAAGCGGTACGACTTACATATGTTTGTCTCTTTCTACGTAACGCCTCAACATTTCGTGTTACACTTGATTTTACTCCTCATAAAATTTCCGTACCGGGCCTTATAATTCAAATCGTTTCTTAAGGAGTAAACTCCAAAAATCTTTCTTACAATGTGATACGGACTATAAAATGAACTAAATTTTACTCCTACGTTAGTCTACGTATATTAATAAGACCGTAACAATTTCCAACAGTTTTTGCTCGGCGATAATTAATCAGTCACTCAGCACATGTTATTTTACAAGTATAGACCACATTCACTTTTAGTACCTACTATCGCGATAACTGATAATAGATGTGAAATACGAAGTACACAAACAGACAATCCTTATAGTTATTGCTTGGTGTATGGTTACCGTAAGGAATGTCTCATTATGTAACTTGAACTTTTCAGTCATTGGTAGAGCTGTTATTTTGGTACTGGTTGTTTTACTCGGGTTTACCTGTACTTTTTAATAGTACACGTAAGTTGTCTACCCAATGATGTAAAAACAAATGTTCCAGAACAAGTTATACAAATTGAATCTAACCTCACAGTAAGCAAATTATATATACTTCTGTTATGGGTGTTAGTCAACGGTTCTAGCACATAGAAATACTTAAATAGATACCAGAATACATTTAATAATCACCCAGACACGGAAATGCAGACATCTAAATGTTCATCACAGCCCCCGTCGAGAATCGAACCCGAGACTCGCGGTTGGTCACTGTAGTTAGGCGTGTACGCTAGCTACTAGACCAACGAGGCGGTCGAGGCTAGCGTATATATAATACATTACATACCTGAACGCAGCGAATCCATACAAAACCATGGACCTGGCAAACTCGATAAGAAATTTTGAATGGCAGCAGTTTTTCCAATTTAACCATTTTTAGGTTTCACTTTAGAAGATTAAATTAACAATATTTTGCTAAAATTTTTGGTAGCCCTTATTACTTGTAAATATTTTATTTTTCAGTTTTGTTCTACAAATATAATAATTTAATTAAATAACTTTATTATTATTACTAGTGGTCTCACATTGGTCGAAATTCGACCATAATAAATTTTAATATATTATTGAAGAGAACGCCATCTTCATTTCTCAAGACCAACTACTTTGTTTCCTGAACAGTTAGTGCGCCATCTGTGATTTTTTATCGTTATCATCAATATAATTGTTTGTGTGTGTCAAATGAATGGTAGTACGTGTAATGTTTTATTTATTGATTTAATGTACTTTATGAGCGTTATTATTGAAAAATATTAGCGTTCTGCACTTCTCCTACACATAAACTATAAGTGTGCCAGATTTTATGCTATTGCGTCCCCGCAATTTTCGTAAAAAGGGGTCCAAAGTTTTGGCATCACGTATTAATATATAGATTTTTAATGTTTTATTAAAAAAATCTCAATGACTATTACAGTTCATCTGAGCTTTGAATTTCAAATTGAAAAAGCGAATATTTGTGAATACTTAATTTCGTTTAGAAACGGGATTCCGTTTCCGCATGTGGAGGACCTTAGTTTTTAACATATTACTTGAAAATGCAAATGGACCCAATTCCAAAGAAACATTATCAAGATAGCAAAACAGATATACAATAGAGATGTAGGTACTCCAGGAAACCCAAGTTAACTTTCCACGATCATCGATTGAGTTTTGCCTGAGGTTTCTGTCAAGGCTTTGAGAAACCGGAGGTGTGTTTCTATAAAAATAGTAGTGAATAAATAACATTTGGAAGACGATGCTCTCTACCTACTCAGGAAGGGATTTGGCTTGAATATACATATGAGAGGAGTTTATTCCGCTTCTCAGCACTAAAATTGATTTGATTGATTGCCCCATTGAAGTTAATTTTTCCCTTGCAAGAATTTACAACGCAAAAACAAAAACAAAATACAAAAAAAAACAAATAAATGACAGTTTATGAAACTCAAACACGCAATAACGATTGAATGAAAGTGCTGGTGTTAAAATTAAAAAGCGCATGCTCCGCTGTTTGGTCATGTGGAAAGAATGACAGATGAAAGATTGACTTAAGCAGATATACAGTGCCAATGTGGATTGATATAGATACCCGGGGAGACCTATCACCTAGGCTGACATTCTGCGAACAAATCGCTCGAGCATTATCCGAGAGTGGTATCAAGAGTCTCTGAAACCGGCGTACTTGTATGAAAAGGGTTATTAATATGTAGGAACTAGGAAGCAAAACAGGTTTGAGAGGATCGTGAGATTTGGCACTCGATTCTCTCTACCTACCCCGTCAAAGACTTCACGTGAAGATACGTATGTAATATTTCCTAGAATTTTGTTCAAGACTTCAAAATGACACTAATTCGATTCTAATGTCCGATTTGCATGAAATCGAAATTCAGTGATAGCCCTACTGAACACAATATTGTCAAACACCGTCATTATAGTGACATGGAATAGTTATAAGGCGAAGAATATCTACCAGACAAATAAAAAAGTAATTACTTTTTAAAAAAACTGCTATTAGTTTTATTAAAATAACAATTGGGCCTTTAAGTAACAATACACTTGATACAGGAATTTCGTATCACGTTGTAGACGGCCCGTGAAATACAACTGTCACATGAATACAACTCATTGGC
>NJDC01000267.1:33021-55223 GCA_002245475.1 Calephelis virginiensis | reverse complement strand
AGTGCCGCCGGGATCGGCCCACATAAATGTCCTATGAATAGTTTCAAAGGAACCACTAGTTTACTGTTGCCGTAGAGGTTCGAAATTGTTATTAAACTTAGTTTGTTTTTTTTTTTTGCAAATTTATTATATTTATATAAGTATTTATTAATTTTATCTTATCTCCCTTATTGTTTCCTAAAATATAAATTACCATGGACTAACTTATCTTTTAGTACATATTATTTGTTTTGCTATTTTTGGCCACGGCCCACGACATACATGCTTTTTTTCAGATCGTAAGAATCCTCCAAAGAAACAACAGAAATCACCTACACTAATAGAGAAAATTTTGTCCAGCACTAGAGCAATAAGCAGAGTAAATAAAGAGAAGGAGAATTTAAGTCTGTGTCCTAGCTGCATGTGGGGACCGAAAGTTGGGTAAAAATGTTTTGATATTCAAATTTTTTGTCTTAAAAGGAGCGTGTAAATTTTATTCGTTCTGTTTTCTATTCAGGCAAAAATAGTTTACCTACATCCTTGCGAGTATTCCCGCGCGATATTATTACATCGTTTATTGTCCGTTGCAAAATATTTCTTTTTATTCTTCGATTTAAATTTTTGTGTAAACTGCGACCCAACACTGATTAAAGCCAGGATAATATAAAATTACTTTTCTATTTTTGATTCAATTAGGTCATCAAATATTCTTTGTTTCGTTCTAAAAAAATATGTGATGTAGCTCGATTAATGTTCCAGATTTAATAACTATTCAAACAAGATACTTGTAACTTTATTCGATTATAAAGTACGTAGTATTTCTAATACGAGTACTTCTTCTGATTTTATTTGAAATTTAACTAACTCAAAGTTTCAAAGAATACAGTAAAAAAGGTAATGAAGTTTAAAAAAAGTTAATGGATTCTTGTTTTGTTTAATGATGTAAAAAAAGGTGTGTGTGCGATTCACATACGATAGAAGCGAAACTTCAGTAAATCGACAAAAGAATGAGATGAATATATTATATTTGTGTCTCTTATCTACAAAAGAATGAGATGAATATATATTTGTGTCTCTTACCTGTCGTTTTTCCGTTGCACCCGTTTTGAAATCGAAACGGGTTTGAAAATGAAATTGAAAATTTGAAAAAACAACGTGAAATACGTGTTAACGCGGTACTCGCTATTGGCACAGTCAAAGAGTATATAAATATTGTGTCACATCCTCCATATTGGTAAATTCTTTTTCTTGTTATTTATTTCCAATTAACTTCTTTAATTTCTTATAATACAGCCATAAGCACTTTTAGAATGTCAGTAAGGCGGTGCCTTCTTGACTCGAGCTCATTTTGAGAGATTTGGCGATAACTAGGAATTACGAGGTAATATTTTCATAAATATTTCACTTGTGCACTTTAACTGGACAAAATTAAACTATATACCACCTAGATTAACTGGTATTACTAATAATATACACGTATGTAATTCAATAATTGAGTAAAAACTGCCACCATCTTCTTTCACCTGGCCAAAACTCAACGGGTTACGGGATACAACAACAACAAACCAAACAACCAAACGAACAAGTGGGTCACATGATGGTGAGTGATCACCACTGCATACTGACACCCACAACACCGAAATTATCACAGATGCATTGCAGATCGTTAACAAATTAGTAGGTACGCTCTTTTCTTGAAGGTTCCTATGTCGTATTCCTTTGGAAATACCACTCTTAATAACTAGTTTACAAAAGATATTGTCCGGAGTAAGAAATGTCTTCGAAAACGACCGATTTCAGACACTGATGGACGTAAGCAGTTGAAAGCAATATCTTTCTTTCAACTGCTTGGTATCACTAAGTAAAGCAAAATATATAAAAAAATCATTAGTGGCATAAGTAACCCGTTGAGTTTTGGCTTCGTGAAAGAAGATGATGGTAGTTTTTTCGCAATTATTGAACTTCATGTATATTATTAGTAAAATCACTTAATCTAGTTGGCAATTAGTTTAATTTTGTCCTATTAAAATGCACAAGTGAAAAATTTATTGAGAAATTACCTCGAATTTTCTCGTTATGGTCAAACCTTACTAAATGAGCTCGAGTCAAGAAGGCACCGCTTTACTCTAGACCCTGACATGACATTCTACAACTACATATGTTAATATAACTACGTATGTTAGTTTCTTATAATATGTATAAGAAAATAAAGAAGTAAATTGGGAATAAAAAAATAAGAAAAAAATATGTCATTACGGAAAACGTTATACTGTGCCAATAGCGAGTACCGCGTCAATTTGATACGAGTTTCACGTTGTTATTTGTTAAGATCACCAGCTGAACGAGCACTTCGAAAACCGTATTGTCGATCATTCAACAAATTGTGCTCCTCTAGGTACTTTAAGAGCTGGTAGTATTAGTCGAGTGGCTAGCGTAAACGCCTAAATACATCGACGTATCGCGAGGCTCGGATTCGATTCCCGACGGGGACACGCATCTGTGTGATGATAATTTAAATGTCTGTATTTCCAGGTCCTGGATGTTTATTAAATTTATTCTGGTATCTATTTAAGTATTTCTATTTATTAGTTTCGTTGACTAACACCCATAACACAAGCATACAATTTGCTTACTTTGGGGATAGGTTTAATTTGTGTAAGCTGTCCAGGGATATTTATTTATAACTTTAGAAATCAGGGCAGTTATGGCTATGGGCCGGTAATTGAACGGATCCGAGCGGTTCAGGGATCTTTTTTAGGGATCGGGTGCAATAAAGTGGCCTTTTATGAACTCCAGTAGGAGAGCCGGAATAAGTATGTTAAAAACGGAGCCAACTCAGGAGCTCACACTTAGAGAACGATCGGAGAGATGCCAACCAGTACTCTACTTATTGACGTCCGATGAAAAAAGTGCTCTGTGCATTGAACACTGCATTTCTGGTATAGGCACTTCACACCGCGGGGTGGTCAGCGGTATTTTTCCATGGTCATCTTAAGTCGTTCAGTCCACATATTTTTCGAATCACAAATAAAGCTAGGTTTGGTCTCAGCAGTTTCTTTTATAAAAAAATCTCTTTCTATCTCATTTATAAAAACAGTAAAATGGCACAACGTAATGCGTACTGGCACCGGTTGCCTGTTCCTGAACTCGACTAACATGATGTAAATACGTTCATCCAGGTATGACGACGTTGTGTGGCACAAGCTAGGTGGATACCCTTGGTGGCCTGCGCGCGTGCTTGCTCCCGGCGATATTCCTTCATGTCTGCTGTCTCGTTCTCACTCGCCGCATCAATGGCCGCTGAAATACTACGGTAGGCAGTATCATATGTCTTACTTAATTGTCGGTAGTATAACACAGCTATTTCTACAGTTACTGGACAAAAAGCCAGCAAAATCCTCAATTTCAGAGATCATCATCATCATAATTTTGTATGGGGCTACTTGGCCCATTGCTGTGACCTCGGCAGTGCTGCGTACTGACTATTGGAGGCTCACCGCTCGGTGAGGATATGTCCCTATTTCCTTCAGCAATTTAGTCGACAACAAGGTTATGTTTATTCATAACCTCGTCGACGTTTTTAGAGAGCGGAGACCAATTAACGTAACAAAATTTTACTAATTGTACCCACCAATGTAGTAAGAAAGGTCTAAAATGGAGCTATATACTCAAGTTTACATTCCTAACAAAGACTCCAATATGGCATGAATCGGGTTTTAAGAGTAACCCTACAGGTATTTGATTAGAGTTTAACCATCTTAGGATTTTTATAGGTATCACTCGTAAAACGTTCTATTTGCGAGGTGCGATATAACTAAACATTTTTTTTTAATAAAAAGCTTGAAGTTTTTTTTAATGGTCCACGATATAAGCGTACAAATTACTTGATGCTAAAATACTCACATAACCTATAGAGACACTATACATGTTACAGGTAAGTAGCTGGCCTGAGAAGGTATTGAAAGGCTAAAGTGTACCCAAGTAAGTCTACCGGTTACCCTCCACACTAAAATAATAAGTTAAGCTGGAAACATATTATCAGACACGGCTGACAGCTTTTGACACAGTCTTGCAAACTATTGGACATGTCGCGGACGTGACCTTGAGCATTCTGACGTCCTCAAGATATCTGGCACGTTGGATGTTTAATGTTTATATCAGCCGAAAAACTCTGCATATACACACTTATCAGTCGCAGCTGATATTATGTTTCCAGCTTGACAAACACAAACACATTACAAAGACAGAAAGAGATCGGTAAAGAACTGGTTTGCAACCACTAGCGAAAAATCTTTTTCTATAGCAAAAGTATGGTTTAACCAGACGTAGATGTCGATCCACTAACTCATGCTGGACAGCTGAATCTTGTCTATAAGCTTCCACAGCCTAAACTAAAAACTTTCAGCTGAACATAAATACTCTTGGGGCGACTCGAACCGCATGTGCCTATTTCTACCTAAACATATTGAAGCTCTCCAATCCAAAGACAAGACCCTGAGGCAAGCCGTCCTTGACGCCTGTGACGATTATATTGCTACCTACCTCACGTAGTTTTTACAAAGTAGTATTTTTCGTTTATTTGTCAATCGATTTATATTAAAATTGATCAACCCTATTATTCATTTATTATATACACATAAACATGTAGATCACTTTCAAAATATCTATGGTAGATATATATAAAGTCGCGTTAGTTACACTATCCATAACTCAAGAATGGCTGAACAGATTTAGCTAAAAATTGATGGGGGTGTAGCTTTCAACTAGGAGACGGACATTCGATATTTATATGAATATTCCATTTGACTGCTATAAATTAGCTCAGCATCCAACAAACAAACTTTCACATTTATAATATTACTATGCTCCTAGCAAGGGCTGATCCAAATGTGGCGGTCATTAGGCAAGGGTCTACCTAGGTGGAATGGCAGGTATATGCTTCATGAACTTTGTCCTGCACTGAATGAATGTTGAGTTGATTCGTCCCTGACGATTAGTGTAAGTATTATATTTACTAGCTGATCCGGCAGACGTTGCTCTGCTTTTTTTTTAAAAAGATTGGGGTGAGTCACCCTCATCACTACGGGATATGAAAAATAGGTGTTGGCCGATTCTCAGACCTACTCAATAAGCTCACAAAATTTCATGAGAATCGATCAAGCCATTTCAGAGGATTTCAATCACGCACATCGTGACACGAGAATTTTATATGCAAATCTTTCAATAACACGACTAAGATAATAATTAATTTGTTGACAAATAAAGGAGAAAATTTACACAATAATTTTATTTTATAGTTTTACCTCAGTTTTAACTATTTACAGTTTATTATTAGAAATTCGTTTTTAAATCATAAATTTTGTGTTGCTTTTCTAAACTGTATTCTAATTGTAAAAAAATGTTTCGTTTTTTAGTGATGTCACAATTGTTAAGTTTTAAGGTAAATACCAAATTGTAATGACAAAATACTCAATACTAATTAATAAAATTTATTTCTTTTTAAAGTTAATAATCATGAATCATGTGATTTTTTTAATTTCAATTTCTTATAAGTGTCACTTTCTGTTGCTTTATTTAACAGTACTACTATTTAAATTATGCGCTTCGGCTTTACTCTTTTTGCTGACCTTATCTAAATTTAAGCGAAATGATTAATTATATCTAATAACAACTCTATAAATAGATATCTTTGAAATACATTCGGATTTCCGAAACTTAATGAATATATCCGAAGCGCATGATTTAAATAGTACCTCTGTATTCTAATCGTTAGAAATTGTTAATTACGCCACAATTGTTAAGTTTTATGGCAAGTATCAAATTGTATTATTGTAATACTCTATATTGCTTAATAAAATTTGTTAGTTTTTACAATTTTAGAATAATTTTCCCCGTGTTGGTCCAGGAATGCTAAAAAGAAAGTAAAAAAAGTATCTTCACGATCATATCCCCGAAGAGGTAGGCAGAGGCACAACCAGGGCACCCACGATTAGCCGAGTATATTAAGTCCCACAATGTGATAGGTGGCAAGTCTATCGACAACCAGGCACATTTCCAATCCCGAGCAACATTTTTTTAAATTAGAAAATTGGAAAAACCCAATTTTTTTGTTGCACGACCCGGGATTCGAACCCTGGACCTCATGCAGTTAAGTCCAACTGCTGAACCGCTAGACCACAGAGGACCATCTGCCTCTCTTCCAGGCAGCTCATAACAGGCAAGAGCTGGTTAAAATATAGTCAGTACCAACAAGACCACTAGTGGTAATGCTGCAGCAACTTGCCCGGATAGATATCCACCGCGATAATGGCTCGTTAATGTTCCGTTCCGGAGGGCAGGATAATTGGTAGACTTGCATAGGCCTAACACGCCGTCCACAGGATAGCGACTCACCTATAACATAACATCAATCGTGTTTAAGGCGACGCTTATCTCTTACCATCAGGGGAGCCGTGTCGTTCGCTGTCCTTTTTCAATAAAAATCCAAGTTTCGCATATTAAATAATAAATTTACAATTGTGTTATTATCGATTTCCTATACACGAATTATCACAAAATATAGCATAATGTTGTTAAAATACTAGAATGTTCAATATTTTAAAGAAAATAAATCTTCACAAACATTACCACCCACCATTAGCAGAAGTCTCAATGTGATAGGTGCTAGCCTATCGCAAACCGGGCTCTTTCAATTCACTAAACAACACTTAGTTCTACGAATTAAGTGTTGTTTTGTGACGCAGCAAACCATGACGCTCAGGTTCAATTTAGCCAGCCATCAGCCTGAAGCGGGCATTTGAGTGACTAACTTAGGTGTATTTTAAGCACTGGATATGGGTATATAAAATATACTAGAAGAGCAAAACAGTATTTTTATGTCTTGTCTGTTACATGGTGAAAATTTTGGCAAAATCTTGATCAGTTTTTCACAAATTAAAGGATAGTGCATCTTAATATCTCAGGCACGTGTCATCAAGATAAGTCAATAGGCAGATATATTTACAATACATACATACATATCTTCACGCCAAGTCCCTAACGGGATAAGCAGAGAGTTACTAATTATTATTTTATTAATTAACAATATATTTACAATTGGAGGAAAATAGCGTGTATTAATTGTTGCGCAGGCGCAGGATAATTTAACACAGATAAAATTCAGCATGTAATAAAAAATGTATTCATCATTCTTACATAAAAATAATACTTTTATTTAACTTCCAACATTTACATTGTACTTACAATAGATTACTTTACAGGAATAGTTTACACTCAGCTTCTGCTGAATATTATACAGTGTGATCTTTTTAAGATCTAAATGCTAAGGCTAAAAAGATAATTGTTATACAATATGGTAGTCTTAAAACTCATAAATGAAGAAAATAGGTTGTTGACTTCTGTCTGCTAAATTAAAAATCCTATTTGCTCTTATAAGATTTTCACTTTGCAAAGTGATTAGTAAGGATAGAATATTATGTATTTTCCCATAAGAGATCTTTTTCTCATATGTGATAATATTTATGTCAATATAATGGGGTAATTCTAGACATAACTCATTTCAGCTTAATGTGAATTTATGTACCTTGTACCTTTTAAAGTTAAGCACTTTGTCTCAACATAAAAATTATATATAATGCTGTTAAAATACTAATTTTTAGAAATAATAATCAATATTTTAAAGAAAAGAAAGTATCTTCACAAACATTTCCCCGAAGAGGTAAGCAGAGGTACAACCAGGGCACCCACCATTAGCAGGAGTCGCAATGTGATAGGTAGGGATAGGCAAGCCTATCGCAAACCGGGCTCATATCATCCGGGGTAGTGTTTTTATTAGAAAATTAAAAAAAAATCACAATTCATATTTGCTGCCCGACCCGGGGTGCGAACCCGAGACCTATTGTAGTCAAGTCTTTTACCGAACCGCTAGATCGAAGAGGATATCAAACAATATCAATAGTTGAACTAAATGAAAGTAACATATTTTTCAAAGATAATTCAAAAAAAACGACAGTCATGTAATTGAAATAGCAAGACGTTAACTTGTAAAGTGATAGCTATAATTCTTGTGGTGAAAATGCTACCCATGTGAATGTACAATCTCAATATGGATAAACACATACACTCACACGTTTCATACACAAAAGCCAATAACCTAGTTTATTCTTTTAGCACGTTTATATTATAAAATATTTGTATATCTATTTAAATATTCAGATTGTATAAAATTTGGCCATTTTAGCTCAGCTACTAATGTCTAAGAGGGAACATAAGTAGTGTAGTTCCTGCGAACATTTCACTGAAGCCTGGTAATACCAATAAAAATGTACCTATTCACTAGCATTCTATTAGGTAAATCATCCAAAACTAATTATATTCTTGATATTTATTTTTGTTTTAAAATGATAAATTGTATTAAATATTGATATTGCCATAACGCGAGTGCTTGCTAAAGTCGCGCAACAAATATTTTCAGTATTGTGAATGTTATACACTAAAAAAAGACATATGTCTGTATCAATTTACTCAAATGAAACAAAAATAATGTGATTTATGTCTTCACTCTTGTCAAATGTTATTCTAGCGGTTCACCTGTACGTGTTTTCCTCGAGATATCTTTATAAAAAAACTTTAAACTAAAATACTGCAAATATATCATTTTCTGACACTATGGGGGAAGAAAAATCAGAATGTAATCATTTAATTATTGAATAACTTTACTACCATAAGCATGTTTTTATGTTAATTATTTTGATTTTTTTTTGTCATGAGTTGGTCCATTAGCAAATATTTAAACAAAGAATAAAATAAATTCGACTGCTTTTTTTGCATATTCTGCGATTACTCGACCTATTCGACGCAAAGGTGATAAAAAATAAACCACACCAGAAAAAATATGCATTATTAAGTAACTCAAAACTACTAGTAGCATGTTGATAAAATTTATGTGAGACCATCTCGGAATCGTTAGTTTCGAAAAAATAATTATTAAATCGCGACGTGGTACCTAATAAAATAGTTAAAGTCGGCTATTCTCAGTTTTATTGCGCTTATTTCTATCTTATTTTTTTCGTAATTCCCAATTAATATTAACATTAATTATGCCAAGATAAAAACAAATTAAACTTTGAAGATGTATTCAAATCTTTCCTCTTTTATACTTACTCGATAATAAATAAAGAAACATTGTTTTATGTGCGCATTTTCTATTTCATCTCTTCAAACTTAATTTAAATCTGGCTATTTTAATCAATATTGTAGACTTATGGCAAGACCGTGAACACTCACGAGGATTAAATATTTTTTCGCATAAAACGCACAAATATTATTTCGTATCATATAGATGTACAATGTCTATCGACATATATGTTCGCCAATTTTACATTCTCGAGTTATATCCGAGAAAAGCACAAACAGGAGACTCTTAAATATCATCACAGATAAAGCTACTGATAACAGTGAACATAGACAAACGAAATACATACAAAACCTCTTTTTTAGATGTCGATTATATTTGTGTCGATGAGAAACAAAAGTGGTCATACTCCCGAATGGATATGACGACTTTTGTTTCTAAACTACACAATTTTGAGGCACACACGCAAGGAAAGTTTGAGAATCGTAATATATTGGATTTAGTTTGGTCATATAAATCCGTATCTTCGATGAAAAAAAAATATACGTATTACATAGTTGTAATCAAACTGACCAATTTTTTTACTAAGCAGTTCCATGATCATTAACCTTTATATGTAAGCAGGTCTGCCACAATCATAGCAATTTTATTGAGACCTAGGTACATCTAAAAAAATGATAGAATCTTCAAATTTCTTTTATACATTGTATGAATATTTTTTAGAATTCCAAAAGTCCATACATAATTTTCCATACAAAATGTATCTACGTAAATTTATATATGGATTTAGGAACGAAATTAGCCAATCTTGAGGTTATACAAGGTACAATATACATTTGTATTATATCATAATTCTAAAAATTTAGAATATATTACAACTACAATAAACTTAAATTATAACATTTTAATAAAATTAATTATAATTGTAGAGGCCAATCTCAGAATCGATTTTAAAGAGTCTACTTACATTGTTTGGGAATGTTTAATAACTATTGCAATTTCAGCACTTTATGCTTATGATACATTCTAATTTTTCGCCAATTTGAAATTTAACAAATTGGTCAAAAAAATTCAAATATGGCCGATTCTGTGAAAAAACTATCGGTAATTTTGTTAAATACCGTTCCAATTTACAGTCATGTTTGAATTTACTGTTTAAATTCAAATATGACTGTAAATTTTACTAAAAATTAAAGTTTTTTTGTGTTAACATAAAATTTAATATATGGAAACAGCCACATTTGAAATTAAGCGAAAAAAATTATACGTGGATTGTCCAAGGGCCCACCCTAGTTGGAAGTTAGGGCTTCTAGACGCCTTTTATCAGTATTACTTTTATGTACTTAGATGTATCATGATTCTTACAATTCCTTTGAAATGAATATCGTGTATAGACGCTAGATTTTAATGGTGCTTTTGCCAACCTAAGAGATCTTAATTTATTTTAGGAAGTAATTTTACTGGCACTTTGGCGAGTACCTATTTTACATAGACTGACATGTTCAAATGAATAAAGCCCAAAAAAAAACCTATTCGGCAGAAAATTGGTAAGACTATCTAATTCGGACGAGGCGTTTCACGACTGCAGTAATCATTAATAGTATTTTACGAAATCGTGAAAATATTTTCTAGCCTAAATCTGCCGGCGTCTTAAGTTTACTTTAAAATCAAAAACTTTTGGGTTTCAATCGCATCGTTTTTACAAAAATTGAATCTCAATACATAATTCTCATAATATCATTTTTAATAACATATTGTTATTGATTATACTATATTAATGGTGCTTATTCTGCTTCGCATCCCTTACACTTTTTTAAATTACGAAATGATATAATATTGTTGTTTGATATGATATTGTTTACTTCTAATTTACAATAACAGGAAGAGACATGGCATAGTGCTGTCAAATTAATTTTGCCCAGTGCTTCGGACAATTTGGTTCAGCCAATATCTTTATATCGTGGCGTGGAAATGTCAACATCCCCAACCGGGCACATATCCAATTTCGAGCAACATTTTTTTTATTAGTAAATAGGAAAAACCACATTTTCTTTTTGACCTCAAACACCTGAACCGCTAGATCACAGAGGCGATATATATTGTTTTATTGATTTACTGTATAATTATTTAGTATTTTCATTATAAAAAAACCCGTTTATTTTATAAACTTATTTCGTCTTTTTAATAAACATAAACATTGACTAAAGTAGGAATAAAATTAAGTTCATATCTATATCACATTGTAGTAAAGACTGTAAATAAGCCGGTTTTTTTTGGAATAATTCTCAATTTTTTACAGTACAAGGTACATATCATTAAGATGCGCAATTTCTAATTACATTTATAATGACTAATTTGAAGTGACTAAAAATGCGCTGCTTTTTATTTTATTGAGTTGGAATATTATACTAATAACTTAAAATGTGTACACGATGATAGCAGAATACGCACTAATGACGGTTTACACAAAATATCAGACCTACCTACAGTAACGTCATTTTCACTAGCTACTCTCTAAAAACAATAAAAATCGCATTTTAAAGATCACACTAATTATTTAATTTAGTAGCTTTTAGTACAATACTTTAAACCTACAAAACAATAAAATCGTAGGCTTAAAAGTTTAAAACATCCTATAAAAACAAGTTGTTGTCACTGTACACTTTTAAAAAAACAAAATTGCCACTTGAGCAAGATTGAATTTGATTTTTCTGTCCTTGGGCTATATATCTGCACTTTGTCCTTTATTACTAGTGGAGATTTGAGGATACTTCCTTTATCCGTTTTATTAGTATAGCAAAAGTGACTACACAAAAACTCACCGAACTTTACGAAAAAAAACTAATCTGTACATTTAATATTATTGGCCGTGTCAAATACTAACACCAGTACTTATCAGTTTTTATCATAATGACTTGAAGATAAATCACAAACTATTTTTTTTTAATTAGTACTAAAATTAAAATTAGTTTATTTATCATTGTTGATAAGTGTTTATAAATAGTCATAATTGATGAGCACCAAACCAATGGCAATCACTAACAATAGGATTAAAAATCAAATCAGGTTCAATCAATGCTCTGTGGAATTATGTTTCCTTGTAAAATTCGTATATCATCATACAAAAAGCTTAACGACTAAGTATTCAAGCGAATATATAAAATATAACACATAATCAGGCAAGGCAACAACTAACATGTGACTAATTATAATAATTATATACATCGGCCTTTGAGCTGAGGCCTCCTCTCACCAAAGACTTGTATTGACTGAGGTAGACATGTTTGTCATGACATAATTACTTAGCAAATTTTTAGTGTAGCACCAGCACTCGTACTGTATTTTTTTTATCAAGTTCATCTAGAATTTGTTGACAGGAAAGTGTTACGAGTCACTTACGCGTCCATAGAAAGTAAAAATTAAAAATTTAAATTGAAAATTGCTGTAACTACGTCAAGAGGAATATAAGTGACAAAAAATATGGGTTTGCATCGTCGACCCGATGTAGTTTTTGTGTTAAAAGTTTCGTCACCTAAAATAGATTTTTCAAGTTGTAATTATTTTATTGTTCTTGTTCATAATTGCCTAGTCACTTGATACCTAATGCAAAATAGACAAACTACATAGATAATATTGAAACTGTTTTCTTGGGAAATGTTAAGCACATATTTAAATGTTGAAACAACAACAGCTTCGGTTCTAGTTTAACTCTTAAAAAGGCGCAAACATCAGTCATAGATAGCACCATGCTTCATGTAAAAAAAAACATTTAAATGTGATATTACATCATGTCTACCTCAAATATAACATTTTTTTCCAGAAATGTTGGGAGGAATTATAACTATATATTCAGCCTGAATACCTTTCGGGCTCAGGCCCTCCCTCTGGTGAAGGGATTACATCAATATTGTCAGCTATATACACACTATGTACAGCCCCATCTAGGAGCCGGGGCCAATGATTAGAGCACTGACAGCAAAGAACAGGAACACTACACCACCGATTATAGTAACTGAAATAAAAAACATAGTATTATATACCTCTGAATAAATTACAGCAGCCCACAACTAGACCAATCGTGATCTAACTTGGCACTAGGGTATACTGCGTCCCAGAGTTGGCCATGTGCTACTTTTACACATATAACTAAATTTCTACAAAACAACTTCACGAAGGCATTACAACTTAGAACGCGACAAGAAAATCGAAATATCTTCACGCCCATATCCCCGAAGAGGTAGGCAGAGGCAAAAACAGGCCTCCCATGACTAGCCGAAGCCACTAAATCCCACAACGTTCTATGTGGCTAGCCTATCGCCAACCAGCCACATAATCTAATCTCGAAAAAAGCTATTTTTATTAGAAAATTAAAATACACATTTTAAATTTTTTTATTGTTCGACCCGGGGACTGCGCATTGTTCGAAAGAAAGTGGTCGATCAGATCATGATCAAAATTATATGGGGCTACCTAGGAATCATCACCTACCTTCCCATCAAAAATCATCAACATTAGTTCGTTATTGGCCGACTGACTAATCGCGTTTTTTTTATTATTAGAAAACTGAAAAAACCGCATTTTCTTTTAGCTGTCGACCCGACAATCGAACCCGGGACCTTATGAAGCCAAATCCTACACCTGGACCGCTAGATTACGGAGGCGGTTATATACAGGGTTACATCTAAAGCAACAGACAAATTTTGAAAATGGCAAAATTTAAAAATTTTTGACAACGAACCACTACAACCTCTGTCTCTGGCCGGTGTCTCTGGCCGGCGTTACTTTCCTATCATCAGGTATTACGTCCGTTTGTTTGCCATTTTCATTTGTCCATTTTTTTTATTTTCATGATATTAGAAGATCATGAAAATAAAAAAAATGTGACAAATACCCATAATATCTATAAGTCGTCTATGCCTAAAGCACGAAAAACAATAGAAGTTTCAACTCAAATCATTGACTGTCATTGAAGAGATTAAATTTTGACTAGGTTTAGATGTATGCAAACTAAAGTCGGGAACAAGAGGTATCGTCGGTATATTTCCTAGTTTATTAGACAACGGTGTTTGGCATATAAAGTAACTCTAGAAGATAAGAAATAATCTAAGATTGTAGAGGCTATTGGCATTAGGATTTTCAAAACAACCGACTGAAGTGTTGACTATAATTTGATGACATGTAATTATAAAATATTCTCATATTGAGCTATGATAGACCTGGATCCTTGAATACGCAGACGTTACTCATTTTACAAAATATGCTGAATGCAGCGTAGGACGTAACTTCTAAGTTATTTCTAAGAGAATACAAGAAATCACGATATGTATTTTTTTTAATTTATACATCGTTTATGTCCATCGTCTTGTCAAATATTTTTTTATTTATACAATATCAAAGTCTGGCTTGTAATGGATCTCTATCTGTAACTGAAAGTAATTTACTTTTAGCTACATAACAACAACCCATTAGTTCGATAAGTATTAGTTATTAAGTCCTCTTTTTTTATGGCCTCTATGGTCTAGCGGTCCGGGTGTTGGACTTGACTTCATGAGGTCCCGGGTTCGATTTCCCGGTCGGGCAACAAAAAGAAAATGTGTCCAATTTTCTAACAAAAAAATGGTGCTCGGGATTAGAAATGTGCCCGGTTGGCGATAGGCTTGCCACCTATCACATAATGGGGCTTAGTGTCTTCGGCTAGTCGTTGGTGCCCTGATTAAGCCTGTGCCTATCTCTTCAGGGACATGGGTTTGAAGATGCTTTATTTTTTTATATACCTATTAGTGATTTATTTGTATTTGAGCACAAAAGTACCTATTGTGCATGAAATATGTATAGTAATTATAAAAGTTTTAATTAACATTTGTGACTAAATCAATCTAGAATGGCAAAACAGATTTAGATAGAATCTATTTAGAGATAAATTATAGTCTAGTATAGCGCAAATATACGGTTCTAAAAGCTTAATAACTTCACGCGGACGACGCTGTGCGCGGCAGCTACGTTGGTGTGCAATAATGAAATAATGTTGTGTTAAACTTACCAGTTCTTACAGATATTTTCTGCGCCACCATCCTCCCCCCTATCACAGCCAGCCCTGTGCACAAGGCGTGTCCCAGCGAGCCGCCGACCACCACGCCGAAAACGTCCTCCCTCGTGGCCAACACCACAGTGGCCACTTGGGACCTGTCCCCCCACTCTGCTAGGAATGTCAATGAAGCTGCTTGAAGCAAAACCTTTATGATGGCGTTTCGTTTCCGCCTTCTGTTTTCCGCTTGTCCTTGTTCTAACATGTCTAGAGTTTCTTCTTTTTCCTCCTGAAAATTTTGTCGATTTTATCGTTAAATATTTTCATAATATTGAAGACAAATAAACAGATGGATTTAATGGGAAACGCAGCGCTTGAATCCAATACTGAAGTTGCGTTGGTATATTTGGTGCCAGTATGTGGCACTGAGATGTAGGGAGAAGTTTGCCGTCTATTACACATTGACCACTGGCGTCATTACTGCAGGTGTAGGTAAGACGAAACTTCCTTTAGTGGCAGTACCTTGTAAATATTGATTATAGTTTTATTTGCTAATGCATATTGTAAATTTCAATCTCTTAAACAAGAGTAAACGATAAAACCTTCTATAAAAAAGTAGGCATTTGGACTTATTATAGGTAGATAATAATAATAATACCTAATTACTTACTGCTCTTAATAAATAAGAACTAATATTACAAGTACATGAATATATTTTGTAATCTAGACTAAATTTAAGTGTTACATGCTAAGCATAAAATGATTTTTAGGATCAGTTCAGACCAAGCGCATATTGACACTTGGCACTTTTGAAAAAGTAGTCGACCGTTTATGTACGTGGTTTGAACTGACCCTCAGTACCTATGCTTAGTCTCACGGGTGCCAAGAGCAGACGCCCGCTCTTGCATTTACTAGTTCAAGCAAACCCATCGTCAGTCAAACTGATTGCTGATACTTTTTCAATGCAACTACGAGCGGTTTGCGATTTAATAAATCCCGGTCACTTAGCACAGGGCCGTATTCAGCAAAGGCATATACACTATCATGTATGTATGGATTATGAATAAAGTATCGCTACATACAACTTGCTATAAAATTGTGGTAGAAACTGAAAATGGGGCGAATATAAGTTAAAAAGTCTGACCAAATTAATTTGAACTTGAAGTTTTCATAATGTTTACATAATAAATGTTTGATATCTACACTTCACGAAGTTGAGAAAGTGCATGAATTTCATTAACTATATTAACAATTACGTATGCCTAATTAAATGCTTTAGCTCTAGCGCTCTCCTGATGGAAAATATTCAAGAAAAGTAAACTAAACATTTAAGATGCGAAGTGTCCGTTTAGTTGTAGTTTGAACAACGCTTTGGGATTAATGTGCGAGGAAGTATGTAATATGTGTTCGTAATTTGGTCAAACTTTCATATATCAAATGCTGAATTCCTTTAAAATACAAAGCTCGACAACATACATGGTGCTAACAACTTAAAAGGCTAAGCTAAAAAAAAACTAAGGTGTCATTCGTACTGCCAGGCATAAGGACGTTTGATCACCCTCATCGGTTGGGGCTTAGAGGTTCCCGGTTGGGGCTCCTCAGACGGGGTACGAACTTCTACTTCTGGGGGCGGAGACGACCCTAGGCTTTGGGCCCCTTGGCTTTGTTTCCCTGGGCTTTGGGCCCCTTCGGCAATAGATGTCGTCGCCTCTTCGGGTGACCTCGAACGTTCTGAGGTCGATTCCTGTACAATATACGGTTTGAGTCCAATTTTAAGGCTTTGAAATTAGTTTAAAACCATTTTTAATAACTGACTAAAATTAAAAAACCATACCAGGAATTCAACATTTGTTAATCTAGACTTTTTTCATAAAACTTTTGACATAAAATCCCTTCAGAAACGACTTTAAATACCTAAACGTATAGAAAAAGAAAACATCAAAAAGAATGGCCATCATACCTATCTGGAACGACAAAACGAAACTACTGGCTATTCAGATAGTTATGACAAGTCAGAGAAATAAGTGAAATCAATGATCATGGAATGATACACTAGTCCTATTATTTTGAAAACCACTCCCTGATGTCTAATTTTTGTTTCATTCCGGCACAAAATATATAAACATATACTAGCTGACCCGACATACGTTGTACTGCTATATTTTTAATGTGATGTGGTCTAGCGGTTCAGTTGTTGGACTTGACTGCATGAGGTCCCGGGTCGGGCAACAAAACGAAAATTTGGTTTTTCCAATTTTCTAATAAAAAATGTTGCTCGGGATAGGATATGTGCCCGGTTGGCGATGGGCTTGCCACCTATCACATTGTGGGACTTAGTATCTTCGGCTAGCCGTGGGTGCCCTGGTTGTGCCTCTGCCCACCTCTTTGGGGATATGTGCGTGAAGATACTACTTTTAGCTACTACTTTGATTTTAGTAAAAAAAATTGGGGCGAATCACCCTCATCACGTAGGGGCATAAAAATAATTGTTGGCCGAGTCTCAGACCTTCTCAACATGCTCACAAAATTTCATGAGAATCGGTCAATTCGTATCGGAGGAGTTCGATTACGCACACCGTGACACGAGAATTTTATATTTTAGATATTATATATACATATTATATTCAATTTTTAGGCAAGGTTCAGCACATCTAATAAAAGATGCACATAAAAAACATAATTAATAGGACTATTGGTTTTTCCCCATGGTACTTACTGCACACAGAATAAACTCTTCCATTTGACATAAAATAAAAATGAAAAACAACAATTGTAAAAAAAAAGTTAAAAAACTAACATATGCTATAGGTACATAGGCTACCCAGTCCATCACATTATTTTTAAGTGAATATCTTTTATTACATGTACTGAACATAGTCAAAAAGTTTTTAACACCTAATTTGAAAGGAAAAAATATATAAATAATATTTTAAGGTATTTGCAGATCATATTTTTAATAAAAGTTTAACATGATATTGTAATAGGTACTTAGGACAAATTTATCATTACCACACACATTATGTAATTTTATTTCGATTTAACAAGAAAACAAAAAAATAAAAAATAATGTTGCTCGGGATTGGAAATATGCCCGGTTGGCGATAGGCTTGCCACCTAACACATTGTGGAACTTAGTATCTTCGGCTAGTCGTGGGTTGTGCCTCTGCCTAGCTCTTCGGGGATATGGGCGTGAAGATACAAAAAAATAACGTTTTATGACATAATTAATTACAGGTAATTAAAAACAGATAAATTTTAGGATACAAAATATTAATTTACTTTAATTAAGTAACAAAGATAAGATATTGTAAATACCTGATCTTCCCTCCTCTTCAATTCGCTTTGCACTTCCTCTAACTCCTCTTGTCCTTCATTTGGATCCATTTTCCATCCATCTCTTAACATCTTAATACCGAATATTGCAAAAAGGGCTGCACTTATATAATGCGTATAGACCCTTGGTATGACGGTAGCTATCCATCCAAACGCCGCTGAGAGGATCGTCATGAAGACAAGTGCAGATATGGCTCCAGCGAAGACGATAACTCTAGGATGCTTCATAGCCATGATAGCAGCGATGAAGAAGGTCTTGTCACCTAGTTCTGAGACGATGATTACCGATATGGACGCGATGAAACCTTGCCAAAAGCTGCGTTGCACCGCTGCACGCTGAAAGTAAATTGTTGGAAATTAATAAATAAATAAACAGGAAAGTTTATGGGAATTTGTTTAAAAATAATATGGAATGCTACACGTCTTCGTGTCTGTTTTGCCGATAATTCTAGAACACGACCAGACCACGGACACATTCAATCTTTTTTGATTTTGTGTAACATTAAAAATATTTCTCGAAACCTAATTATCCAGACGCATAAAACACAAAATTATAATAACACGGGGATCGAAACGCCATAACACGTTACTTCACTGGGGACGAATAAAAATGAATAATAGATAAAATTAAAAAATAATAATAAGATAACGCGCATGAGGCCCATTACACGGTTGGTTTTTGTCAGTTTTACTAGTAGCTGAATTACTTTCGAATGATGTTAACTAAAAGTATGCATATTAATGTCAGTCACCGCCTTACGCGCTATGTTATCCCTCAGTCTAATAATTACTGTACTGTCTAATCGATAATTAAGGTACTAGACGGTTGTAATCATGCCTTCCAACAAGGACGACCGTGGAGGAATCTTTGTTTCCATCTTCCGATTATTATTTAATTTGGATTAAATCAACGGTCCAGACGGTTGCCTGTAATTATAACCGGCTAGAACGTCCTAACAAAACAAGTGATTATAACCGGCGCGAACGTCTTACCTTACGACTAAATAACATGTCGATTTCGACTGAATCGAACATTACAAATTTTAGCACGCGAGCGTATCCCATAATCGGGAGAAGAACGCAAGTAACCTTCTATCCCGGTATTTCAATGGGTTGCATGAGTGAGGTACATTTTATAAAGCAAGTGATGTTTTGGACTATGGCGAGTTTATAATGTCTAATAATAAAACACTATAAATCTTGGCAGTGTCAACGTCGTATTTACGCAAATGTACGAATCCGTGCACCGGTGACGTACTTTGGTCATATTAGTATTTTTATTAAACATATCTCAGAAATCAACGTTCCTATCAAAGTTAAGAACTTTAGATAGCATCTATTTAAATTAGATTTCAAATAAAGCCGATAAATAATTTAATGACAGAAGGCATGTTTGCACGTATCCATTATTCTGATGAAAAATATCACAGTGGTTGCCAACTATTGGTTGTAAACTAGATTTATTGCAGAGAAGGTGTGCTTACTTCTCCTATATTTTGTCCGAGCTCGTCAGGCTAGCCTTTCTACTTGGCATCTCAAGAGGCGAGCATAGGTTAAAAGAAATAGGTCAACACAAAGAAAAAGAAGAGTTTTGCAGCAGCTTGCTTCGGTAGCGATCCATCGCCATACCTATTCATGTTGTGGCAACAGTGACAGTGTTATGTATTTTATATCAGACTACGAATTGTTGTGCAGATGGACAGTCAATCTATTCTTTAAATCAGTTTAAAATGACAAATATATAATAATATTCACAAAACAAAGTATCAGGGTCGTAATGTAAGATCTCATTGTCACAGAAGATAAAATTGTTTAAAGAAATCATTACGCTATCATAATTTACAATAAGAAAGGAATGTTCCGAAACGCGAATCTGCTAATTTAGGTCATATATTTAAACTAAACAATGATAAAGTTCTCAATGAAATATTTAGAAGTCTTATAAAAAATAGGCCAAGGAAAAGTTTTTGATATTAAAAATTGTACATACATATCTTCACGCCAAGTCCCTTACGGGGTAGGCAGAGAGTATCGAGTGCCAGACCTCACGATCCTGACAAACCTGTCTTGCTTCCTTCACATTCATAACCCTTTTCATACAAACACGCCGGTTTCGGAGACTCTTGACACCACCCTCGGATAATATCCGATTGATCTGATCGTGAAATGTCAGCCTTGGTCTCCCCGGGTACCTACATCCATCCACATTCGCATTGTATATCTGCTTTGTCAATCTTTCATCTGTCATTCTTTCCACATGACCAAACCAGCGGAGCATGCCCTTTCGCATTTTAACACCAACACTTTCTTTCAAAATGGTAATATTGCATTACAGACCAGTAGGGTTCAAACAAGATTGGAAATAGGAATTCATATCTTCACGCCTATATCCCCGAAGAGGTCGACAGAGGCACAACCAGGGCGGCCACGACTAGCCAGACACTAAATCCCACAATCCCGAGAAACATTTTTTTTTAAATTGAAGAAACCACGTTTTCTTTTTGTTGCCCCGCCCGAGAATCGAATGCGGGACCTCATGAAGTCAAGCCCAACATCTGGACCGCTCTACCACAGAGGCGATAGAATTCCGTACGAGTCATTTTTTACCTACTCTTGAAACACAAAACTAGCGAATTATTACTTAGTTCCAAAAAAATACTATGAATTCGATATATTTTTTTTTGGTTTAGAGTACAACATGACACAAATTCCATTTCAATTTCCAATATTGCATGAATCGAATAAGAGTAGATAAACCTGAGCCTTTGCCACGAGAGTATGTCCAGTGATTACAAATCTTTCTAATAATTTTTCGTCTCTTATATGCCTACCAATAAAGGTGCTAGTTTTCATAAAAATAATTTCCGGAGACGCTAACTAATAAAGCACTGGAACCACATAAAAGCAGTGAGGTTTCAATGATCGACTAAAATTGTTTTTCGTTGTTTTATTTTGATTACAATTATTTTTTATGGTAGACTATCAGCCCGTCCCAGCTTCGCACATGTAGAGAAACTTCTACTTTATTAATATTATATAAATTATCTATATATTAATTAATACGCGATGTCAAAACTTTGGACCCCTTTTTACGAAAATTGCGCGGACGCAGGAGCATAAAATTTGGCACACTAGTTTATGTGTAGGAGAAGTGCAGAATGCTAATATTTTTCAATAATAATGCTTATAAAGTACATTAAATCAATAAATAAAACATTACCCACGCTACCATGCATTTGACACACACAAACAAAACATATATTGATGGTAACGATAAAAGATCACAGATGACGCACCATACAGTTTGGAAAGTAGTTGGTCTTGAGAAATGAAGATGGCGTTCTTATCAACAAGATATTAACATTTATTATGGTCGAATTTCGACCAATGGGCGACCACTAGTACGTATAAATCTTCATCTTCAATCACTCTATTTATTTAAAAAAATCCTTTACGTAGTTTTAAAGATCTAAGCATACATAGGGATAGACAGCGAAAAGGGACTTTGGTTTATACTATGTAGTGAAGAGGCAATCGGGCTAAAGAATCAACTAATGGGGAGTGATCACTTCCGTCCACGGACATCCAGAACACCAGGAGTATTATCACGGATGCGTTGCCGACTTCTAGTAATGAGTACACTCTTGAAGGTTTGCATTGCATCCAACCAGACAAGTCATCGCATCCACTCTACTACCTAGTTGTTCATTATCACTACTAAGGTTTACGCGT
>NJDC01000267.1:21570-31623 GCA_002245475.1 Calephelis virginiensis | reverse complement strand
AATTCGATATATATATTTTTTTGGTTAGAGTACAACATGACACAAATTCCATTTCAATTTCCAATATTGCATGAATCGAATAAGAGTAGATAAACCTGAGCCTTTACCACGAGATGCTGTAGAGTATGTCCAGTGATTTACAAATCTTTCTAATAATTTTTCGTCTCTTATATGCCTACCAATAAAGGTGCTAGTTTTCATAAAAATAATTTCCGGAGACGCTAACTAATAAAGTACTGGAACCACATAAAAGCAGTGAGGTTTCAATGATCGACTAAAATGGTTTTTCGTTGTTTTATTTTGATTACAATTATTTTTTTATGGTAGACTATCAGCCCGTCCCAGCTTCGCACATGTAGAGAAACTTCTACTTCATTAATATTATTTAAATTATCTATATATTAATTAATACGTGATGTCAAAACTTTGGACCCCTTTTTACGAAAATTGCGCGGACGCAGGAGCATAAAATTTGGCACACTTATAGTTTATGTGTAGGAAAAGTGCAGAATGCTAATATTTTTCAATAATAATGCTTATAAAGTACATTAAATCAATAAATAAAACATTACCCACGCTACCATCCATTTAACACACACAAACAAAACATATATTGATGGTAACGACAAAAGATCACAGATGACGCACCATACAATTTGGAAACAAAGTAGTTGGTCTTGAGAAATGAAGATGGCGTTCTTATCAACAAGATATTAACATTTATTATGGTCGAATTTCGACTAATGGGCGACCACTAGTACGTATAAATCTTCATCTTCAATCACTCTATTTATTTAAAAAAATCCTTTACGTAGTTTTAAACATCTAAGCATACATAGGGATAGACAGCGAAAAGAGACTTTGGTTTATACTATGTAGTGAAGAGGCAACCGGGCTCTGAATCAACTCATGGGGAGTGATCACTTCCGTCCACGGACATCCAGAACACCAGGAGTATTATCACGGATGCTTTGCCGACTTCTAGTAATGAGTACACTCTTGAAGGATTGCATTGCATCCAGCCAGACAAGTCATCGCATCCACTCTACTACCTAATTGTTCATTAACGCGTAACAGATATTAACTCTAAAAACCATATCTGAGACTATCCGTAAGTCCCTACATTAAAATATCTTCACGCCGGTATCCCTGAAGTGGTAGGAAAAGGTGCAACCTACGACTAGCCGAAGACTAAGTCCGACAATGTAAAACGTAGCAAACAACGCTAACCGGGCTCTTCACCAATACCCGGTAAGCTTGTTTTTTGTTAGAAAATTGAAGAAAACACAATTTGAGTTACCTGACTCGGAAAACGAAGCCAATCTCGTGTAGTCAAACCCAACACCAGACCACTAAGGTATTGATTGATTGGTAAGATTTAAGAATATTTGACCATTAGCAAATCCACAAGGACGAGTACACATGAATGCAATTGGGCATAATAAGGCCCATATTTGTACTATAAAGGCTAATATGGATATTATTATATCTGTGGTGCAAGAACTATAAAAATGACATCACTATGTTTGCTTTAAACTAAGTTTAAACTAATTGTAATTGTGTATTATTCATATGTTGCTTTGTAAAATTAGCAACTTAGCAAACACAAAATAACGTGCTTAATACGAGTAGGTTAGGTTAGGTTATGTTCTCCAGAAATGTAATAAGTTACAAACCGAAATCAAACTCGGATAACTTTTTTCTAAAGTAGTAAATAGGCAAACGACGAGAAATAAACGGCGGGAATAAATACCGTACGGTATCATCAAAACGAAATTTTGAACTGCAAATCCAAACAAATGTATGGACGCGTGTTGGTCCGGGCTCCTTTGCAGAATAGACCTTCTGCCTTCCTGCCAGGCAGCTCTTAAAAGACGAGCATAGGCTTACCGTTACTAATAGTGTGACATCTGACTAGATGGTAGAGTTTCGCAGCGACTCGCCTGGATTGATACCACCGCCTTAAATCATAAATGCCTGTCGCCAAAATGTCAGAGCTTGTCGTTGACGTGTTCCGGTTTGGAGCGTTAGGTAGCCGGTAAACTTACTTTTGCTCAAGGCCGAACATCCCCGCCTTGGCAACGCACCATTACCACCTTTGGTGTCTCTAGGCGGCGTGAATTTCTTACCATCAGGAAATCCGTCTGCTTGTTGGCCTTCCATTATCATAAAAAAAAAACTAACATAAATGCTAAAATACATAAAAATTACACCAAAAATAAAACTTTTAAACTAAGTAATACACAAAGGAGGTCTTATTGCCAAAACAGCGATCTCTTCCAGGCAGCCATATCATGCTACATATTTATAACGGAGATATAGGTAATCAAAGAAATTAGCCAAGTCAGATTTAACGTAGAAAGTTTTAACCGTATTTTTAAATATATTGATATTACTTTCCTGAGTTCTACAGGGAGCGAGTTCAAAAAATTTAATAAGGTAAAATATCGGCTATAATAGTTAGTGTTACGAGAGGTTACTTGGAGAGAAAGATTATCACTAGATCTAAGAAATTTAGCCTCACTATTGCAAAATATAAATTCCTCCTTTAAATGCACAGGGGTATATGGTTTTATTAATCTGTTGATAACGCCGTGGGCTCCACAATTGTAAACGTTACGAATATTCTTTAAGTATAACATGTATAGTGTAGCTGTTTGTTGTCACTAATAAATAAATAATAAAATACAGTACAGCAATGAGAGAATATGATAATTCCGGCAAAGATGGATAGGCAACCACTTGGGCTTAGCACGAAATTCAGAAACGTGATCATATTTAGTGAGCGAAAATACAGAGATTTTGAAGACGCTCGAGTTTATTAATTTGGTCAACACTAAGATTTACATAGCTAGCGTTGGCATAATCTAAAATCGATAGGAAAAAGGATTCGGCAACCATAATCTTAATCATATATAAATATATATGTATGGAAGCGAGAGTTGGGTATGTCAGAAAGAGCATGAAAGTAGGATAAATGCGGTTGAAATGAGAGCACTACGGAAAATCTGTGGTGTAAAGCTCGCTGACCGCATTCGTAACAGCGAGATCTGAGAAAGAGTGGGATTGAAAGAAAGTGTTGGTGTTAAAATGCGAAAGGGCATGCTCCGCTGGTTCGGTCATGTGGAAAGAATGACAGATGAAAGATTGACAAAGCAGATATACAATGCGAATGTGGATGGATGTAGGTACCCGGGGAGACCAAGGCTGACATTTCACGATCTGATCAATCGGATATTATCCGAGGGTGGTGTCAAGAGTCTCCGAAACCGGCGTGTTTGTATGAAAAGGGTTATGAATGTGAAGGAAGCAAAACTGGTTTGTCAGGATCGTGAGGTCTGCCACTCGATACTCTCTGCCTACCCCGTATGGGACTTGGCGTGAAGATATGTATGTAAATATATAAATCATAAAAGTTAACTCCAGGCACAGAAATCTTTCCTACTGACCTCCTGTAGTGGTTTGAACCAAGAAAGGTTATTGTCAATAAAAATTACAAAATTTTTTAAGTGGTTGCTTTAGGAAATAATGACACCATTTAATTTAACGAAGTGCAGGTTAACCCATTCAATCCTATTTTTAATCATAGGGCTACCAATAATAATGACTTGATTCTAGCTTGGGTTAAGCTTAAGATTAAAAGAACTGCTCCAATCTTCAATGCTGACCAGATCATTATTAAAGGTAGTAAGTTCTGTGAGGCTAGAGTGTGTGTAGATTTTTAGATCGTCGGCATACGAACACAGCATGGAATGACGAGGTCAGTGGAATGTATGGAATTTACACATCAAAGGATAGTATTTAATCAAAAAATATTCCACTAACCACGCGGGCAATAACTAGTACTTTTATTAAAGTCAGTAATATTTTTGTAAGTAATTTGATTGAAATATCAACAAAACTTAGAAATAAAAATAATAAGATCAGGATCATACGATATTGTACACAGTTTGCATGTTCACTGCGCTTAGTTATGACTGACAGCACTTGTAATAAACCTAAATTAATAAAGAAACCCGAATCAACTACACCGAGATACTTCATACTTCATACCTGGGGGGTGATTATGTAACTCAGTTACCAACTCAAAATGGATGAGTGTACATCGAATCGCTGTCAAATGACGTGTTTTGTAATTGCTATCTCCAGCGACCAACAGAAATACAACAGAGATAGCAAACACAAATGACGTAATTTGATGTACACTTTTACAGTTTGAGTTGACAACTGAGATACATAAATACCAGGACCACTTTCTGTAGAATACTAATTGCTACGTAATAAATACGTAGATCTTCGTAATAAATACGTAATCACTAATCACCTAATTATCTGATTTCATGACAAAAACGATAAAACAATTTATAATCAAATGTGTGACATCTAAAAACATATCTTGATATTGTCTGTTGCTAATACCCTGATGGATGGGCTCATTAATAAAATATAATCTATACTGCTTTCGGGTTTCTCCGTCGCTGATTAAATATAACAAGTCCTAATAGGACTAGTCATTTTATTAAAAATATTTTCACGTCCATATCCCCGAAGAGATAGGCAGAGGCACAAGAGTGGTAGCGCAGAAAAAGAAATGCGTCATTAAGTAGATATAACTAAAAACCACTAGTTGGATCATGATATTTTTTTTATGGGACAACCTCAGAGTTATGACCAAAAAAGTATCGTCAAAATAGATTGATTATTGGTCGAGTAATCGCCTAACAAAAACACAAAAAAAAACGTAGTCGAATTGAGAATTCTTCTTTTTGGAGTCGGATAAAAATGACGATCACTAACGCTATAGCAATGAAAAGTGTTAAAAAAGACAATAGCTGAAGACACCTAGTCCCACAATGTGATAGGTGGAAAGCTTATCGCCAACCGGGCACATGTCCAAATCATGCCAACGTTATTTTTAGTACAAGAATTGAAAATACACATTTGCTACTTTTTTGTTGTCCAAAACGGTAATAGAACCCGGGACCTCAAGAATTGACTTCAGCTATGTTACAGTTATAACGAAAATCATCACAAGCGTTTTGGACGATCAGTAGGGTTACCCTTTTAGATTTAATCCAGTTTTTGACATTGGAATTTGGTAACTAGACGCGGTACAGACGCGGTAGCAGACTAGAACGCAGTACTAGCAGACTAACAATAATAACACCTAGTCCTAGTCCCAAAAAAATCAACGAATCCGATAAAATTATTTATTGTATATTATTAATAACTAAATGTAAACAACTCGCCATACAAATTAACATTACTAGAATTTATATAAAAAATTCTGCATCGACTTTTACATACAAATGTTAAAATAGTATTACATTTCATACAAGATTATTAGAATACATATTCGAATAAATACGTATTCTGTATAGTGATTAAGCAAGGACGTAACTAGTCGAGAGTTGTGCTCGTTTTAGTAAATTAGTATTCATCAACTTGCTAACTAATAACAACATTATTACACCACATAGGAAACCAGTCGATGCTCGAGGCGACCGTAACTAATACTCGTCAATAGCTTTTAGAGTCCTTACCATGAGTTTACGGGGCTATATTCGTTAGCATCTCCGTAAATTATTTGTATAAAAACTTTAAACAACGAGTCTATTGACAATTAAAACAATTAGTATAGGTAGGTAAATAATTTGTCAGACAAAGCCTCTGTGGTCTTGCGGTCGGCATAGGACGTGACTTCTAGAGAGGTTCGATTTCCGGGTCGGACAACAAAAAAGTAGAAAATGTGTATTTTAAATTTTCTACGTAAAATACCGTTGCTCGGGATTGGGTATATGCCCGGTTGGCGATAAGCTCGCCACCTATCACATTGTGGAACTTAGTGTCCTCGGCTAGTCGTGGGTTCCCCGGTTGTGCTTCTGCCTACCTCTCCCGTGATATGGGCGTGAATATACTAATTAGTTATATAAATAGTAGTACTATTTAAATTATGCGCTTCTATATTCTGGCTATATTCTTCAAGCTTCGGAAATCCGAATGTATTTTAAAGATATCTATATAAAATTGTAATTACATAATTAATTATTTCGCGTAAGTTTGGATTAGATCAATTTCAAAATAAAAATATAAAGTGTAAAAAAGTAAAAAGTGTAAAGCCGAAGCGCATAATTTAAATAGTAGTACCTACTATACCTTTTTTTACCAAAAGCGCTATACATTCCGATACGTAAATTAATTATCGAACGTAATATAGATCTCAAGGTAATAGACTCGGAAGTGAAAGTTAATTTAGACATCAATTTGATTTTAAGGGGAAGCTACAGCCTTTTGTGAAATGCTCACTCCTCATCTCCTACAAAATACGATATGGTCCACTTGAAAAAAGTTATTCCAAAGTGTCCTTGTTCGCCTCGCAATATCATAAAAAAATATCCCTTTATATCAAATTTTAATGTTCGACGAATTTCCTAAACTTGGAAATCGTCTCTTCAGGCGCCTAATTATCTGAGATATTATTGGTACATTCCTTGCCAACCGTATTTTCGAGAAATCTTGAGAAAAGCCTCTTTTCAAGTAAAACTTCTTTATCGACGTTTTAGAGAAATTTTCCGTCACATTTCCCTTTTCCGTTCTACAAAAAAACCTGTTTACGTTGCCGTCGAAATTTTCATAGCCATTTTCGTTTCGTCGGTAGAGATATCTTCAAGCTAGCTCACAGTGAGGCCACAGGCCGAGCTCTGAGGTAGTTTCAGGATCGCGCAACACGTGATATATATATATATATATTTTTTTAAAGTGAAACTTTTTTTCTGTTACGCTCTTCGAAAAATGAGGTCATACAGAAGTTCCCCTTTTTACATACACTATTAGACACACTTAGAAGACAACAAACAAGCACACGAGCCGTGTGCGTTCTGACTGCAAGAGATAGCCGCGGCTAGAGATAGACGTATTGGTAGATGTTATTAGTGTGTCGCTGCTTGCGGCCGGGATGCTAGGCCAATAGTGCTAGTCTACCGAGTGCCCTACCCTCACGACCGGAATATGGCACTGTCATAAAGAAGGAAGGAATAGGTAAGGTGGTAAATCTCTGCCAGGGCAAATTGCTACAGATCACTTTAATACCAGTGCTCTTGTTGCCAGTAGTCAGGCGCCCCGTCACGTAAGTTCACCGTCTACTGATACTACGAGAGTAGATCAGGATGACTAATCGAATAAGTCCTGCTATGCTGTTCGTAACATGGCAGGCACTTACTGACGTCATGGCGGCATGAGTAGGTTATGAAAATTAACCGGAACCCAACAATGAAAGTGTGTCGTACTAGACATAAAACCGTAATTGGACATGCAGCATCTAATTTGCATGCTTATCTTTGGAGTCTAAAATTATTTCGAACACGGAAAAACTAGAAAGACGCTTCTAGTTAGTAGTTAAGTATGTTAGTAGCTGTCCACCCTTTTCAGTTAGTTGGTATCCTGTTCTAGGATAAATGGAGTGCAAAATATCCGCAGGTAGCTAAAAATATCCGATAGTTGTTAAAACCTCACCAATTACAGCTCCCAATGATCGTGATTCTGTACGGTAGGGAAGATATTTGTCCAATAATTTTAAACGAACAAAAATTCAAAAAAAAAAGTCATAAACGTTACGGTTATCCATTTAAAAAATATTCTAGAATTGGTATCTTCGAATTAGACACATCCGTTTTACGGTTTTATGATATTTCATACAATATTTTCGACAAAAACACGTCATGGTCCGACGAACACAGATACTAAAACCTGCTAACGTATAAAATTATCAACAGTTTTGTCTGGTTCTAAATGTGTAGAGGCAGTCTACAACAAGCACACTATTACGGAAAAAAACTCCGACTACATCAAACTGACGCAAGCTTTTTTAACGTTTTTAAATGATGTCTAATAGAACCCCTACCAGACGGTTGTAATTTATGCCTTCCAACAAAGCTGACCTTGGAGGAAACTTTGCTTCCATCTTCCGACTACTTTTAAGTTTGGATAAAATCGACGGTCCAGACGGACACAAATCAATATTTACAACCAGTGTTTATAACCGTCTGGAAGGTCCTTAAACAATAAGTACAATATCCCTTTTTGAAGTCCTTGTTCCCTTTAATATGATACTATAGGTATCTATATTATAGGTACACTATATTAACATTATCGAAAAAAAATCATTAAATACAATGAAGTCGCATGGCCGCCATGTTTGATTTTTTTAGCGTCACCTATCTAAAAGCAAGTGTTCTTTTTAGAAGCCTAGTAATACTTGGGTTGCTGAAAAGAATCAACAGTTCTGGAGATATGATTTGATAAAAAAGTTAAATACAAGATACTCGTGAACCACGTAACCTTTCCTTTTCAGCTGGATATAAATACTGTAAGTTCATTGATATTCTCTATTCTAACGTTTCTATAGACTTAGAAACGTTGACATTTCACTATAGATAAAGATATTTCTATAATATAGTGTCTTTTCTATGCTATAGTATCTTAGGTGGTAGAGTCGCCAACAGGTTGCTCCGACTGGTTCAAGTAAGCAAAGTAATATCTGACATGTTACAGTACTTTGACAGTATAGTAAGGAGTCAAATATTTGCGACTGTAGAACCTTCACTTTTTCTGCCATCGAAAGTTTAGGGCATATCAAATGAAGGTCGAGCAGGTACTTCTTGGAGTGCAGCATTTACTGTAGAAACACCTTCACTTTTTCTGTCATCGAAAGATTAGGGCATATCAAACGAAGGTCTAGCAAATACTTCTTGTAAAGCAGTCGAATTCTCCTGATGATGCTTCGGTTACGAAGCGAAATGTACATTGAGTTTTTAGAAGTGTGTGTATTGTTGGTGCTAATAAAACAGTTTAGTGGTGAGTGTTGTAATGAGCTGGATATATTTGGGAGGTTTTTGACTTCCGTTAAGTCCAATTCATTCGTAGCGCACTATTTTTCCTGTTTTGTCACGCCATCATACGTATACATTTTATTGGTAGCGGAAAATTGTAAATTAAATAATTTTATTTGGATTTAAGAGTGGATTTCCGCGAAGTAACGCCTTCTTCTATCAATTACTTTTGGGCACAAAGAATTTTTTTAATTATTCTTAAAGTCTATAAACAAAATTGGTTTTCATATAGATTTGATAAGTTCTATATAAAGATCTTTCAGTAATCCTGATAAGTATAGGTATCTCGTAGTGAACATAAAAACCCAAGCAACGCATCGATTTATCTATTTTTATCCAAATGCAGGTAAAGTTAACAGAAAATGTCACTATCTTTGGCAGAGGCACTCGATACTGGGAAAACCAGAGATCATAAGAACAATGACGGATTGAAGATGATACTATTTTGATTGGCACTATCTGGTATCCAGCTGACAGGCTAAATTGTTATCTCTTCATTTTAATACATTAGAGACAGAGCTTGGCTTTGTGTATATTTTTTATAAAATGGCAAAAAGGCAGAGTGGTTTTCTGAAGAATTAAAAAGAGACACAATCCGAACGACTTTTCCACGCCTTTTACAAAAATTTGATTTTCGCCCTTAACACCCTTACACACACGTATATACATACATCACTTTAACAATTCTGCAATTGATATCTATTAATTTACGAGGGTCAAACTGAAAGTTCTTAGAAAATCAAAAACTAAGCATTCTAGCAAGTTATTAGTTTTATTATAACTTTTCAAAATAGCGTCCATTTACATCAATACATCGCTGCATTCGATGGAACCATTGAGAAAAGCACCTTGCCCACTCGGCCTTAGGGGTCTCTTCGACGGCGTTTTGAAACGCACCTACTGCTTCTTCGGCGTCCATAAAATGTTTTCCTCGAAGTTTTTCTTTTATTTTCGGGAATAAATAAAAATCGCAGGGTGCGAGGTCGGAGCTATACGGCGGGTGACCCAGTAATTCCACGTCTGAGGTCGCCAAATAGTCGGTCGTTTGCCTGGCAGTGTGCGACAAGGCATTGTCGTGATGAAGGAGGATCCTGCTGCGAGGTCGTTTCTCTCGAACTTTTTCCAAGACAAGTGGCAAACAGTTGTTAGTGTACCACTCTGCATT
>NJDC01000266.1:12968-32471 GCA_002245475.1 Calephelis virginiensis | reverse complement strand
AACCAACTTTTTACAGTTATATAACGTTTAATTTACTAACGCTATATTGATTGCTAACACATAGTAAGAAATTGTTTAGATGTTTTAAATTTACTTTAAAATTTAATATTTTTCATTGAGAAAGAGTATGACATGATACTACCTACTTTACCAGCCCGGCATCCTTTCTACAACTTGCCTTGAAAATAAATACGTGTATATGCTTACTTTAATCGCCTCTGTGGTCCAGGTGTTAAATTTGACTTCATGAGGCCCCGGGAGTTATGATGCCACAGACAGACAGACACACAGACAGACAGACACGTCAAACTTATAACCTCTTTTTGTGTCGGGGGTTAAAAACAAAGTTGCTTCCTCTGTCCCTATGTCCATTTGTATGCATAAATCTTTGAAACTACGAAACAGATTTTGATGCGGTTTTTTATAGTAGATAAAGTGATTCAAGAGGAAGATTTATATGTATATTTTATACTCGTACGAAGCACGGGTGGGCCGCTAGTATTGTATAAAAGATACAACACCCGTAACGAGAACTAATAAAATGTTTGTCAGTTTGGTTTTTAACAAAAGGATTTTTAGTCGATTTTCTGTAATAGCAGCTTAAAGATCGGTTTATCACTTTAGACAACTTTTATTTCGGAAGAATCATTCGCTTCCATAATTAAACACGATAACTTAAAACGCTAGTACAACATAAAGTCAATTCAATGTTAAAATAAAAAAAAGTTAGTATATTTACGTCCATATCCCCGAAGCGGTTGGCAGAGGCCACAATGTGATAGGTGGCAAGCCCAGCGCCAACCGGGCACATATCCAATCCGGAGCTACATTTTTTATTAGGAAATTGGAAAACCTAAATTTTTTTTGTTGCCCGACCCGGGAATCGAACCCGAGACCTCATGCAGTCAAGTCCAACACCTGGACTGCTAGACCACAGAACAACGTCTGCCGGGTCAGCTAGTACAATATACCTATCTGTTGCATAGAACACAGCCATGGGGTATAACTAACGCCGGAATCGATAAAAAGAGTTTGGTATTTTACTGTATAATTTATATCGTTTGTAGTACTAATGATAAAGCGTCATCGTCGTTCAAATTCTGTATCTGTTGAAACTTTATAGTTTTTATAATAATATGTCACAAATTATTATTTTTTTTTAATTTGTGGCAAATTTCAACTATCGAATCAAAGTAATTAATATCCATATACATTTTAATATTATAAATATAAAAGTCTGTCTGATTGTCTTTCTTATCCTTTCATGTCTATACTGCTGCTTTTATGAATTACAAGTATGTTATGCTTAAGACCTTACAATTTGACAGCCTTGTTTGTCGAGGAGCAAGTGTACGTCTATCTCCAGCGAACTATCTCGAAGCTCGGGTTCGATTCCTAACGTGGTCAAGCATTTGTGTTATTAACATTTACGCATTTTGGGTTCTGGGTGTTTATTAAATTTGTTCTGGTATCAATTTAAGCATATTAGTATCGTTGACTAACAACCATAACACAATATAAATTGGGTAGTTTAGGGTTAGATTCAATTTGTCCAGGTATAGTCATTTATTTTATTTACAGAGTTAAAGATCCAAGTTTACAGTTCCACAACCTTTTTTTTACTAAGCATCAAAAAGCTCTAATGAAGGATTAAAGTTTGTATCAAAAAAAGTATCTTCAGCAAAGGAAGGCAAGGCACAAGCTGAAGATACTAGGTCCCACAATGTGAACGATGGCAAGCCTATCGCCAACCGGGCACATATCCGAGCAACATTTTTTCTATTATAAATATGGAAATGCCATATTTTATTTTTGTTGCCCGAACTGGGATTCGAACCCGGGACCTCATGAAGTCAAGTCTAACACTTGGACCGCTAAACAGAGGCGATTTAAAATTATGTTGAAGTTAATCAGAACTTCCGTCCAAAGTGACTATGCTACACCGAAGAAGTTACGGGTAAATAGCTAGCGATGATATCATTTTATATTTTATTAACAACCGTTCATTTAAGAGATAGCAGTTGGTAACATTATAAACGTGTAACTAAATAATACACTTCAGGGTTAAGGGGCCATGTATGCTAAAATACGTCAGCAATATACTGTTTCCTTCATACAAAGCAATTATGGATCTTGGCGACAAAAATACACAAGATTAACATTAATATGCTTTATAAGACTGGTGTTTCCAAAACACGATTCATTTCACTTTGCTCAATAGAAAAAAATCAAAAAGTTAACCCTTTTTTGAAAGCAAAACCCATCTGTCTACTTCAATTATGAAAATATCGACACCAGATTTAACATAAGCATAGATAAGTATTATACCTAAAAGATAACTGTTTCAGTTTTTATATTTTTTTTCAAATTACTTTTATAGTGTCAAAAATAGTGATTTGGCGCTTAAGACATTTACTTTAGAGCGCAATATTTCATAGTAATCATGGAACGGGGGAGTGCGCTGATTGGCTCTTCTGGCTGACTAAGTATGGGGCCTTAAGACCTGTCAGTCTACTGGCTTTACGTTGTTTGATGTTTTGAAAAGGAATTTTGGTGTCAAAGGCTGATTTTCAGGGATATTATAATGAATACTAGTCGATTCTCTTGACTTCAACTACTCGGCTAATACTACCAGTACGGCTTTAACTCATTTTCTTTTTAGGCTATTAAAACAAAAAGCTTCCTCCTAGCTTAGCAACACCTTCTCTCTATTATCTTCTTACCTTACCACTCCTTCGAGTTTGGTGCTGTATACTCCATATTTCCCCGGGTTGGTTCGGGCTCCTTTGCAGAATTGACCATCTGCCTCTGTGCGCGACAGCTCGTAAAAGGCGAGGTAAGGTTAAAATATCAGCCAACAATAAGACCACTGATGGTGGAGTGTTGTGTAACAATTTACCCGGGTAGGGATCGACCACCTTACCTATTCCTGGTGCCATAACGATACCGTCATGTTCGAGCCTTAATGGTAGAGTAGCCGGTAGACTTGCACAATTGGCCTTACATCCCGGCCACGGGCTAGCGACGAATCTATCACATCTATGGTGTTTATAGACAACGATTATTTCTTATCATTAAGAAACCCGTGTGTTTGTTAGCTGATTTCTTACATAGAAATGGAATAAGACTTCTAATAATAATAGGTCTCCTGATGGTAAGAGTAAATCGTAGTCGTTAGACACCATGTTATAAGTGCGAAGTTTACTTGTAAAGGGGGTTTTACCCTCAAAGTGCAATCAAAGCATAATTAAGCCTCAAAGTATAATATATACATACGATTAGCTGATCAGATGTAAGCGTGAGTATAGATGAGTCGATGGATTCCGGTTAAATTGGTGCAGAATGATCTACTAACAGTGGTCCTAACCTATCTGCGTGTCTTACGAGCTGCCAGGTAGGCAGACAGATGGTCTATTCCACACAGAGTCTGGACTAACGTTACAAAATAGATATAGATCTAGAATATCTAATTACATTTCCACGTCTTGTTTAAACTAAAAAGCTAAGAAACCTTTTTTTACTATTTAAATGTAAGTGTGATATTTGAGGAGATTTTTTAAATAAATTTCGATTCATTTTGTCTTGTTTCATTGCGTCTCATTTTTATTCTATCTATTTTGTATTGGTTAACATTTAAAAAAAATATCCCTGGACATGTCCCACAAATTGTATCTAACCCCAAAGTAAGCAAAGTAAATGCCTGTGTTACGGGCGTTAGTCAACGATACTAATAAAAAAAAGGGTCTTCATGCCCATATCCCCGAAGAGGTAGGCAGAGGTACGACCAAGGCACCCACGACTAGCCGAAGACACTAAGTCCCACAATGTGATAGATGGCAAACCTATCGCCAACCGGGCACATTTCCAATCCCAACCAACTTTTTTTTTTTATTAGAAAATTGGAAAAATCCAATTTTATTTTTGTTGGCCGACCCGGGATTCGAACCCAGGACCTCATGCAGTCAAGTCCAACGCCCGGACCGCTAGACCACAGAGGCAAAAAAATACTTAACTAAATACCAGAATAAATTTAATTAACACCCAGACCCAGAAATGTAGACATCTAAATGTTTATCATGCAAATGCCTGCCCCCGTCGGGAATCGAACCCGAGCCTCGCAGTTGGTCGATGTAGTTAGACGTGTACGCTAGCCACTCAACCAATGAGGCGGTCAATATGATCATCGAAGTGCTTTTGGCAACAAGATTTGTTAAAATTAGACTAACAACTTGAATTGTCTATTTATTAACAAGTCAGAACTAATTGGTATTCCAGCGTCTATAAACAATGTGTGGATATAAAATAAATGATTAATGGAAACCAATACATGTTTAAAACTACAAGCCAAGTCCCTTACGCGGTAGGCAGAGAGTATCGAGTGCCAGACCTCACGATCCTGACAAACCTGTCCAGCTTCCTTTACATTAATAACCTTTTTCATACAAACACGCCGGTTTCGGAGACTCTTGACACCACCCTTGTATAATATCCAATTGATCTGATCGTGGAATGTCAACCTTGGTCTCCCCGAGTACCTACATCCATCTACATTCGCATTGTATATCTGCTTTGTCAATCTTTCATCTATCATTCTTTCCACATGACCGAACCAGCGGAGAATTCCCTTTCGCATTTTAACACCAACACTTTCTTTCAATCCCACTCTTTCTCGGATCTCACTGTTACGAATGCGGTCAGCGAGCGTTACACCACTGATTTTCCGTAGCGCTCTCATTTCGACTGCATTTACCCTAAAAAAAGTATATAAAAGCGATTTTTGCATAACATATTACAAATATCAAATATACAAATTAATATTAGACATAGGGCCCTCCAATTAGTGGTATATTTTAATCTGTGATCTTTCTTTGAGAGCACATCGATACCAGGCTGCCTAATTACACTAATTGGATTATATGTATGATAACATCCAATGTTTGATATCAAAGAAATCCGATAAAATGTTAAAATATAGATAATGTTATGTATTTTTTACCCAAATCAATATCAATAAAATCAATTCATATGTCTTACATATGAATTGATTTTATTAATCTTAGCATAGAAAATTAGTCTAGGTTTTAAATATAAGATATCTACGCCAATCCCTGAAAAAAAAATCGGAAGGGATGAAGGACTAAGCAATTTTAACAGGATACACTGATGGTAGGTAGTCTATACTAATATTATAAAGAGGAAATGTTTGATTTTTTGTTTGTTTGTTTGAAACGAATAAGCTCCAAAACTACTGAACCAATTTTAACAATTCTTTCACTTTTAGAATGCTACATTATCCTTGAGTGACATAGGCTTTGTTTCATCAAAATCGATGCAGTAAAAGTCAAGTTAGGTTACAAACTGCTAGTGTTACATAAAATCTTACCAGTATTTAAAGATAGCAAATGTCCTTTATCCATTTCATCAAAATCTTGCTAGTCATTTTTGAGTTATACTCGATAATGCATACATTTTTCAGTCATTTTGACGACCTTATCATTGATAATTTTATATATTCCTAGTGGTCACCTATTAGTCAAAATTCGACCATAATAAATTTTAATTTCTTGTTGACAAGAACGCCATCTTCATTTCTCAAGACCAACTACTTTGTTTCCAAACTTTTGTGTCAAATGCATGGTAGTGTGGGTAATGTTTCATTTATTAATTTAATGTACTTTATGAGCATTATTATTGAAAAATGTCAGTGTCCTGCACTTCTCCTACACATAAACTATAAGTGTGCCAAATTTATGATCCTGCGTCCGCGCAATTTTCGTAAAAAGGGGTCCAAAGTTTTGACATCACGTATTAATATATAGATTAAGTAACTCAAAAACAACTAGTAGGATCATGATAAAACTAATATGGAACTACCTCGAAATCATTTCTAAAAAGAACCATCAAAATCGGTTGACTATTTGACGAGTAATCGATTAACAGACATACAAAAAAACATGTAGACGAATTGAGAACCTTCTGCTTCGTAAAGTAGGTTAAAACAATCCCCAAAGGACTTTAATGATGATTGAAAGTTTATGTAAAATCTGTTCTACGCTAACGAAGTTCCAAGTAAACATCAACTCTTAAAAAGTGTATTTAGTTTGTTAAATAAGTGTCGCATCTGTGGTCTAGCGGTCCAGGTGTTGGACTTGACTTCACGAGATCCCGGGTTCGATCTCCAGGTCGGACAACAAAAAGAGATTGTGGTTTTTCCAATTTTCTAATATAAAAATTTTCATCGCTTTTTTAAATCAACCGATACGTATAATGATTAAGTTTATTATCATACTAGCTGCTACCTGCGGCTTCGCCCGCGTTTTCACAGAAACCCGGTGTGCGATCGGGATTAAAAATAGCCTATATGTTAATCCAGGTCACATTCTATTTGTCTTCCAAATTTCAGACAAATCCGTTCAGCCATTCGAGCGTGAAAGAGTAACAAACATCCATACATTCATACTTACAAACTTTCGCATTTATAATATTAATAGGATTATTATTGAATAAATGTCACATAATTAAAGACATCATTTTTTCCCCTTTTTTATAATGTTTAAATTATTAGATAGTAATATAGCGTCTTATTGCAAATACTTCTGTCCGGGTAGGGCAACAAAAAGAAAATGTTGTATTTCCAATTTTCTAATAAAAAAAATGTTGCTCAAGATTGGATATGTGACTGGTTGGCGATAGGCTTACCACCTATCACATAGTGGGACTTCTAGTCATGGGTGCCATGGTTGTGCCTCTCCTTACCTCTTCAGGAATATTTACTTTACTTTTCTTTTTAAATAAGTGTTTATAAGAGAGTTGGTTGATATCATATATCGAGTTGTGTGCTTGTTCGCTAGAAAGGAAATATTCAAAAACTTGAATATTGGCTCTGAATTAGTCTATATTTAGGAGTTAGGGATGTGATAACCCCATAACACGGTAATGCCATTCAGATTATGCACTCGAGTCCAGCATCGATTAGCATAATTCAGTACAATTGGGTTCCTTTTTTCTGTCATGATAACATCAGTGCTCGTTTTGTACTCCAATTTGCAGGGAATAGTTGTTGGTAAATTTAATAAATATGCTTAAGATACGTCAGTTTGCCAAAAGCTTTAACATATTTTTTATATAATGTTGGAAGGCAAACAAGCAGACGGATTTCCTGATGGTAAAAGATTCCCGCCGCCTAGAGACACCAAAGGTGGTAATCGTGCGCTGCTAACCTGAGGCTGGGATGGTAGGCCTCGAGCAAAAGTAAGTTTACCGGATTACGTTATGACGTTACGCAGGAATAGGTAAGGTGGTGGTACCAATCCGGGTGAGTCGCTGCGAAACTCTATCATCCAGTCAGATGTCACGGTGTTAGTGACGGCAAGCCTATGCTCGCATTTTACGAGCTGCCTTGCAGGAAGGCAGATGGTCTATTCTGCAAAGGAGTCCGGACCAACACGGGACTATAACATGACTTGAACAATCAAGTTATATATATCTGCTTGTTGCCTTTTTATTATACTAAAACTTTTTTATTGTAATACAGGACGAAGTTACAAAAGCATTTTTTTTTAATAAAAGTAAAAACAGCAAGCGCAGGCAAAACCGCCGAGAAGAATTAGTAAAAAGCAAATGTTTTTTTTATCGCCACAAATAATATAAATTCAACGAAGAGCTACGGCCTCAATTCCAGTCTGAAGTAAAAAAACCTTAAAAATTGTGAAAACATTAACATAACATAAACGTAACTTAGTGTTATCTTTAGCAAATATTCGTAACTTTCCTTTCAAAATGGTGGACCCATTTTTATAACGAAAGCTTACAAAAAGTTTGATAAGAGGGCGACATCGTTATTCTAAGAAGCAAACAATTTAATCCCGAAACCCCTTAGGGAAATTCGGTCGGATCATTTGGTTATGTCTCTTTTGATATGAAAAAAGATCCAACAAATGACTTTTTCGGATTTATATACACATTCTCGGGAGTTATATCGAATCAATATGGAATGCCTCGTAAATAATGGGCTCTTTGACATTTTATGATGACTTTTTATGTACGTATTCAACTAGCTGTTTCGACGGACTACGTTTCACCCTTTTAGTTTGTGTTGTAAAAACATTACTGTTCTTCTTCAGGTTCTAAACTACTTTTCCTAATTTTACATATTCCGGAACATAGCTATGAAAAAACTTATAATTATTTGACTTAAAGTTCAACAACACTAAAAAAATCACGGTAAATTATAAAGATACTTTGGTTGTTTAATCGAACCTGAGACCTTATGTAGGGATATTTGGCGCCATCGTGAATGAACGTGGTCATAAATTTTAATACTTCTACTTATACACTTTATTTAACGCTTTCTGTTACTCTCCAGCCAACCGGTTTCACTTTTTACAATATCATCAGAGCCCTGAAAAAAAGTGTGTATTAAATGGAATTCCACAAAGTGACAACGATAGCAAGTATAGATTCTATTTTATTTTAGATAACTTTAATTTCAATTTTTTTTCGAACATCAATAAAGTTCTATTAGCCGTCTACATAATTTTTATTTCAATATTCTCGCTTCTTTAGTTTTATTTATTTACACCTGTCAAGGTACAGTTTTCAAAGTAATCAATATTAAAAAATATTCACCCGACTAAAATACAAAGTATCTTCACTCCCTTATCCCTGAAAAGGTAGGCAGAGGCACAACCAGGGCATACACGACTAGCCGAAGACATTAAGTCCCACAATGTGATAGGTGGCAAGCCTATCGCCAACCGGGCACATATCCAATCTCGAGCAACAATTTTTTTATTAGAAAATTGGAAATACCACATTTTGTTTTTGTTGCCCCACCCGGGACAGAAGTATTTGCAATAAGACGCTGTATTACTATCTAATAATTTAAACATTACAAACAAGGGGAAAAAATAATGTCTTTATTTATGTGACATTTAATCAATATATCATAATATGATAATAAACTTAATCATAATACGTATCGGTTGATATAAAAAAAGCGACGAACCAAGTAGCATGACTTTGTCGAAATCCTACCCGTCTAATATTATAAATGCGAAAGTTTGTATGTTTATTTGCTTGTTTGTTACTCCTTGACGCAAAAAAATACCGATACTTTGGATTAACATATAGGATAATTTTTATGTCAAAACAACCATGTTGGACCACGAGGACAACGCCGCGGGTAACAGCTAGTTTATACTTATAACTTTTACAACATTAATCATACAAAATTCATTCCTTACTGTGGGAGTAGTTATGCAAAAAACATTGATTCGAATTTCCGAAATAGGTGGAAAAGTAATCTAATCTTCATTGAGATTTTCAGCTTGTACGAAATTAGCCAGTTTTGTTTAATCAATATTTATTTAGAATCTCCAATTAAATTAAATTAGAGAGGACGGTAATTTATTAAATTTCCAATGTAAATTGTGTACGCTGTCTGATTATGAACTATGTTGTTGGAAACTTGATTGTATATTTATATTCTGGAAATAAATTGCAGAAGTTATCGAAGTAATTTATTTTAAATTAAATTAATTAATCTCCTTATTTTCTTGGTATTTAATCAACAAGTGGCTCAGAGATAAACAACCTGATGGTAAGAATTAAGTGCCCTATAGAATATTTTGTATCAAATCTAATAATTAATATAATAAGCTTTTAATTAGTTTTACCTGTCCCGATGTTTGTGATTGAATCTTATTAATTTTATTATCTTCCTGGTAACCGATTAAGATTAAAATTTTGCACAGATACATACTATTCTCACCTCTGTAATCTAGCGGTCCGACCTCGGACTTGACTTCTTAAGGTCGCGGGTTCGATGCCCGGGCAGGGCAACATAGAAAATATATGTTTTCAATTTTCTAATAAACCTAACGTTGTCACAGACAAAAAAAGTTGGTTGGGATTGGATATGTGCCCGGTTAGTGATAGGCTTGCCATCTATCACATTGTGGGACTGTGTCTCTTCGGCTAGTCGTGGTTGCCTCTTTTTTGCGGGTTGTGACTCTGCCTACCCCTTCAAATAGTGTAGTGTAAAGCGAAGCCATCACTACCATCTTTATACCGGAGTGATGCCTCGCTGGCCCATGATGCGTAAGAGAAATCCAAACTCCTAAGCTCCCTTTTTGTTTCCAACTCGATATTAGATGGTCCTATGGAAACACGCCATCAACCATCTCGCGGTGTAAAGTGTCTATGTCAGAAATAATGTTTTTGCACAGTTCAGTGTGCAATTATTTCAATGGACGTCAACAAGTCAAGTGGGCCCGATGGTATCCCACTGCTTGTTCTCAAAGTGTGTGCTCCTGAGCTGGCACCGGTTTTAACGCTGCTCTTCCGGCTCACCTATTAATCAGGCTCTGTACCGAGCTCAAGGAAGACCGCTTTATTACACCCGATCCCTAAAAAGATAACCGCTCGGATCCGTCCAATTACTAGCCCATAGCTTTAACGTCCTTGCTTTTCAAAGTAATGGAATCTATAACAAACCGTCAGCTCTTAAGGTACCTAAAGAAGCACTAGCTGTCAAATGATCGTCAATACGGTTTCTGTCGTGGTCGTTCAGCTGGTGATCTTTTAGTTTAATTAATACAACACACAGTCGAAGACAAGGGAGAAGCATTGGCTGTCAGTTTGGACATAGCGCTAGCCTTTGATCGTGTGTGGCACAAGGCGCTTCTATCGAAGCTTCCTTCTTACAGTCTTCCTGAGAAATTATGCAAATCGGTCACTAGTTTTTTGAAGGAGCGTAGCATCAAGGTTATTGTTGACAGTATCTGTTCGGAGTCCAAGCTTGTCAATGCTGGTGTTCCCCAAGGCTGTGTGATATCTCCTACACTGTTTTTTTGCATATCAATGACATGTTGCTAATTACTAACACTCATTGCAATGCAGACGACACTACTGGAGAAGTCTTATACTTCAGCCGGCATAATGTATCTTGGGAACATGTCATCGAGAGCCGGAACCAAATTTTGTCTAATCAATTTTTTGTTGACACTCTTTTGTCTGAAATTTCGTTTTAGGGCCAGCAGAATCTAGTCCAATACACAAGTTTGCGCGTTTTCCGCTAAAAAGACTCCCTTTGTCACATCTCCTCGATTTGAGAGCGTTTCCCTAACAGCCACAGCCATGCATTGGTATACTCAGCGTTGATGTTCAATTTCATGGTTTTCTGGAGGAGAAAATAACTTCAAAAGAACTTGGTATGCTCAGTAAAGCGAGACAGTATTTCAAGCCGACTCATCGCTTACAACTATACAAAGCGGAAATTCGGCCTCATATACAGTACTGTTCTCAACACTGGGCAGGAGCGCCACAGTACCAACTCCTTCCGTTTGACTGCATTCAACGTAGAGCAACTTGAATTGTCAATGACGGGGCAGTTACCAATCGGCTTGATTCCTTGGCGTTGCGTAGAGATGTTGGATCACTCAGTGTTTTCTACCGCATTTATCATGGGGAATGGTTTGAGGAGTTTTTTGGTTTAATTCCAGCCGCTGATTTCCACCTTCGGACATCATGACAGAGTTTAGAGTATCATGCCTGTCATCTTTATGCGTGGTGATCTACAAATGTGCGATTCCGAAGACATTTTTTACCTCGCACAATATCTCTGTGCAATTAGTTACTGCGGACGGTATTCCCAAACGCTTATGACTTAGGTACCTTCAAGAAAGGAGCATATTCATTCCTTAAAGATAGGCAACGCATCTGTGATGCTCCTGGTGTTACGGATGTCCGTTGGCGGCGGTGATCACTTTCCATCAGGTGACCCACTTGCTCGTTTGCCTCCTCTCGTATAAAAAAAATATCTCAATATCATTTCATTGGGTGCTTGAGCTTATTTAATTTCATAGGCATATCAATTCAAATCAAACATATTTATAGTTTCAAATATGGTACACTGGTTTTTAAAATTTTAACATCGCAATCTGCCATATCTAACCATTATCATGACATAAAATTTGAAACAGTAATTATAGTACCTGTATAGTGATGTGTCACATTAAATAATAAATTAAAATCGACATTAAAAATAAAATTAATAAAAAATCCTAAGTGTACCGCTAGAAATACCGCTCTTACAAATAAAAGTATGTTACAAAAATATATTTTTTGTTAAAAATTTATTAGCTTATAGCTTGGATTGAATTCATAAACTGTAGATTAAATTGCGAATGCAAAGTTGCCCGCGTAGGCTATTATGCTAGCTAACTAAGTTCTACCCGACATCTAATAATAGATTGTATAGGAAAATAAGTATACTAGAGTCTCGGATCGTCAAACATACATACTTATTTATCTTCACGCCAGGTCCCTAGTGGCGTAGGTAGAGTGTATCGAGTGCGAAATGTCACGATCCGTGAAGACCTGTCTAGTTTCATTCACATAACAAGCTTACAAGATGTCAAGTTTTGTAAAATAGTAACAGACAAACTTTCACATGTATGATATTATTGTGGTTAAGATTTATAAATTTTTTTCGCACGTTTATGATCATAATAAGGTGCTTCCAAAATGCCCCGTGTTGGTCCGGGCTCCTTTGTAGAATAGACCATCTGCCTTCCTTGCCAGGCAGCTCGTGAAAGGCGAGCATAGGCTCACCGTCGCTAACACCGAGACATCTAACTAGGTGGTAGAGTTTAGCAGTGACTCGCCCGGATTGGTACCACCGCCTTACCTATTCCTGCTGCCATAACGTCATGACGTGTTCTGGTTCGGAGGGTAAGGTAGCCGGTAAACTTCCTTTTCGTCTAAGCCTAACATCCTGGCCTCAGGTTGGCAATGCACCATTACCACCTTTGGTGTTTCTAGGCGGCGTGAATTTCTTTCCATCAGGAAATCCATCTGCTTGTTTGCCTTCCAATATCATAAAAAAAATATATCACTTTAAATTATTAGACATTATTCAACTCAATAAAAATGTAAACATGATTTTTGTTAGCACGTTTGGTCATCCTTTTTGTTAGATTTACTGAATACGCTCTAAAATTAGAACATCTGTTTTGAAAGGACCTTAAGGATCTGATAAGCCTCTAAGGAGCTCTATATAACGATCAAGCCTACAAACTAAACAGTAATTTTTATTTCATTTAATCTACCAAGTTATTTTCTTCAAGTACGAGCATATGTAGGTCCACTAACTTTTACTTAGTGTCTCTTAACATAAATCACATTAATTGTGTTGGGAACTTTATGCACTATAATCTCCTTTCGAAACCGGAGGAGCCGGATGCCTCGATGGTGAAGTTTGTTGGTGAACTGCAGCACGGTTTTAATTGTATCAATGACTACTATATTTTTATATTGAAGCCCTTATCATGCCTAATTGCCAGCTTTTGACAAGTACGTTAAATGTGTGTCGGTCGAGAGGGTTGCGAAGCCGCTAAACTGTCGCACGCAAGAGGTTAAACCCTGCTTTAGATTGGCAACGCACCTTTGGTGTGTAGGCGTCTTTGTTTTCTTTCCAATTTTTTGAATTTCTGAAGTAAATTAGATATTTTCGTGAAAACAATTGTCTTCCCGTAACTAGCTTTTATCAATAATTTGAAGTTAAAATAAGTTTCAAGCTTGAATAAATATTATTTAAAATATGGAAATGAAAGAGCAAGTATACTTTAAGGTTACGTAGACAAATGGCAAATGACAAACCCTTACAGATGTAACTGGATGCAAATCTCGCGATCATTGCTGATTTACCTAGGTTCCTTCACATTCATTACCCTTTTTATACAAAGAAGCTAGCTTCGTAGACTCTTGACACCACCCTTAGATAATAACCGAGCGATGTGATCAAGGAATGTCAACCTAGATCTCACCGGGTACATTTTTGTATTTGTTTAATTGTTTTTCCTTGCATAGTATTTTTTTTTTTTTTTAGTATTTTTTTATCTACATTATAAAGTAAAGTATCTTCACGCCCATATCCCCGAAGAGGTAGGCAGAGGCACAACCAGGGCACCCACGACTAGCTGAAGATACTAAGTCCCACAATGTTATAGGTGGCAAGCCTATCGCCATCCGGGCACATATCCAATCCCGAGCAATATTTTTTTTTATTAGAAAATGGGATAAACCTAATTTCCTTTATGTTGCCCGACCCGGGATTCGAACCCAGGACCTCATGCAGTCGAGTCCAACAACTGAACCGCTAGACCACAGAGGCGACTTATCTACATTATTTTTTTTCTAATTTACTTCATTATCTACATTATTTAGTATCTTCGGCTAGTCGTGGGTGCCCTGGTTGTGCCTCTGCCTACCTCTTCGGGGATATCGGCGTGAAGATAATTTTTTTTATTATTATTATTATTTTCATTGTAATATTTGTGTTAATAAATGTTTTCTTTCTTTCTTTTTTTTAATATCCACCCACATTATGATGAGTTGAACTTAATAATTCATAAAGTTGGCAGAGTAAAATATGTAAGTACGTAACTTATAAACTACGTGTAGGCGTACTTTGACAGTACTGTAAAGCTAAAAATAAGCGACATAACTTTAAGCTTATATCTACGAACTAGCTGTCCCGGCGAACTTTGTTCCACCCGTTCAGTTTGTATGGGAAACATTAAAATGTTATTTTTCCTGGTTTCCTCGCAATTTTTGCCTTTATCTTATCTTTTAAACCTTCACTGAACTTAAACAAATAATTCAAAACCAAAATTAGCCGAATCAGTTCAGCCGTTTTCGAGTTTTAGCGAAACTAACGAACAGTAATTGATTTTATATATACATACATAGACATATAAAAGAAAGTCGGGTTTGTTACAATACTTATAACTCGAGATTTGCTGGACTTATTTCATGATTTTTGCTTCGTTGGATTTTTCTTTGCCTCGAATAGCAGAATACACCTTAAAATCAATAAAAACAAAAAAAATATGAAAGATGAATCAAAGTCGTGATAGTTGAAACGATTTGGCTGAAAATTGATGGAGAGGTAGCTTAGAATCAGGAGAAGGACATGTTATCCCTTACAACGACGAGGAAACTAAGAAAAACAATATTTTAATTTTTCCTATAAAAACTGAACGGGCGGAATGAAGTTCGCCGGAACAGCTAGTATATCGATATTCAAAAAAGAAATTGTGTAAGTCGGAATATGAAGACCCTATCACCGCGTGGTTATCTAGTAATTAAGGTTTGTTCCACTACTCGTCATTACTCAGTGACAGGTTGCTTAACAACTGCATCAAATATTACAATGTGAGGCGGATAGATTACCGAGGGCTTTACGAATTGATGATACCGTCTGGAGAGATTTTTGGGAATTTTGCCGATACCGTCTACTTGTCTCTGGTCATGTGCTACATTGTTTTTGGTCGTCGTGCACACAATGCTTCCTATCCCTGTCCCCATAACGTAAGTGTCACATTTGCAAGGATTTTTTATGATATTGGAAAGCAAACAAGCAGACGGATTTCCTGATGGTAAGAAAGTCACGCTGCCACCAAACGCACCATCGTTGCCAACCTTAGGCCGGTATGTTAGGCCTCAAGCAAAAGTAAGTTTACTGGCTCCCTTGTCCTTCAAACTGGAATAAGTCAATGGCTAGCTCTGACGTTATGGCGGCAAGAATAAGTAAGGCGGTGATACCAATCCGGGTGAGTCACTGCAAAACTCTACCATCTAGTCAGATGTCACGGTGTCAGTGACGGTAAGCCTATGCTTGCCTTTTACGAGCTGCCTGGCACAGGAAAGCAGATGATCTATTCTGAAAAGGAGCCCGAGCCAATACGGCGGCAAAACTTGTTTAATTTGTAGCTAGCATGACAAGCCTCATATCAACCACCCGTGCCACATGAATTTACTTCGCTTATTTTTTATTTTTTTAAATAATTATAACGTTTTTTTTTGTTAAAGAAGCCGGCATCGCATCAGTGACTTATTTGTAAAGTTTCTGATATTAAAGGGTAGTGCTGATGCCTATCCCGGTCTCCGTAACGTCAAACTTGGTTAGTCAATAAGTAGCTGACCCGCAAATGTCATACCGAACATCCATGCTACGTAATTTTATACCTTAGTCTTGATATTTTTTAAGTTTTCTTTTTTGGTTTAAGTAACAATTCGTCAGTAATTATTTTTTAAAGTTACTAATATCTAATTCGTGGTGATTATTTTACATCAGATACTGTACTGTAAAATACTACTATAAAAACTATTATAAAGTTATAAAAATAGTCGTATTTAATTTAAACAGAATGAGATGAATTATTACATTTGAAACGCTTCTCACATACAGTATAATTTTAGCTGTAGGAAAAAATATAATAATCTTATAATATTTTTAGTTTAAATACGGAGCCTCAACATCCAGACATTATTAATATGTGTTCAACATAAGTAAGAGAAATGGTTTACTTGAAAGGATAAGCGTGACAGAAACAAGTTGATAAAAATATACAAATTTTCTTTTTGTTGATCAGGTCTCTTTCAATCTGTTTGAATGTGTTTCCTTGACAACCTGATACTTTTTAGAGTTCTAACACGAAAATAATTTAATTACATCTTTGCTACTTGACAAGTCCATTATTACGGTCTGGCGATAGGATGAAGTAACGGATCTCGGTCTGAAATCACATTTTTATAATTTTTTTCAATTCAAACGTTTTTCAATTCAATTATGAAACATGGGCTACATCCTGTGTCAATATCTACCAAATATGATAAAGAACTTCATATTATAATTTAGTAATTTCAGAATTTTCATACAGGTATATACGATTGCAAAAAGACATATTCGCTATGCACATCTCACTATATTATGACTTCATGGACGTTCTTGCGAACACAATGCGCTTTGTATGCAAAAGTTTGATATTTACTTATTTATTTATTTTATTTATTTAAAATTCATGCACTATATTGTACAAAGGTGGACTTAAGGCTACATGGCATTCTCTACCAGTCAACCTAACTTTATTAGAAAAAATAATTAAATGGGGTGCAGGAAAAAAAATAATAACTTTACATTTGCAAACACTTTAAAACATAATTTTAGGTAGCATAATCAAATACATAAACAATACATATATACCAAGAAAAATACGTATTCTATAAATATAGTCATTCTACATACATAAATACAAATATTACAGTATTTATTTAAATATACATATATACACACATACACATAAATATACAAATACACATACATACAACACAAATATACGTCTATATAAATACATACAACAATTAAACAATAAATAATATCTGACAACACTACTGTGATAAATAATTGAAAAAGGAACGTTTGAGGGAAAACTTAGTTAAGCTTTTTCTGATATCCACAGGAACAATGTTCCAAAAACGAACATTCAATTGTTAAATTCAAAACGCAATTTAAATTGTAAACGGGGATAGAAAATATGTAACGTTTTTGAATCTTGTGTAACGTTGCAGGTTTAGTTTGTGTGTTTTTAGACAGATCGTTTAATATATAAATAGCTGTCATTCGGTTATGGATTAGAATAGAATAAATATAAGACCTTATTTATAAAATAGGCATAAGTGCATCTTCTTGTACGGAGTATTAAAGAAAGCTATTATTCGGTTATGCAATAGAACAGAATATAAATAAATCCATATTTATAAATTTGGCATAAGTGGATATTGTTAAAAGGAGTGTTGAAGATAGCTATTATTGGGTAATGAAATAGAACAAATCGGAAATAAAACCATACCCATTTATAAATGAGTCATAATTTGAGTGTAGTAACAATAAAAGATTGTAGGTTTTATTTGAATCTCAGTCGCCTCTGTGGTCTTGCGGTCCGGCGTCGGCCTTAACTTCTTGGGGTCCCGGGTTTGAATCCCGGGTCGAGCAACAAAAAATTAGAAAATGTATATTGAAAATGTATAATAATGTTGCCCGGGATTGGATATCTGCCCGTTTGGCGATAGGCTTGCCACCTGTTACATTGTGGGATTTCTTTTGCTAATCGTGGATGCCCTGGTTGTGCCTCTGCTTACCTCTTCGAGTATATTGGCGTGAAGATTCTTTATTTGAATTTCACCACTTTTCCTTTTTCCGAAGTAGGCTAGTTCGTAGAACCATTAACATATTAGTAAAAAGCGCGCTCAATAATAATATTGTTGGTTTACTCTTGCAACAAGTGTTTTTTTATCGGATATCTATCTGCTTTTTTAGTTTCCTATTTTGTAAAAAAACATTACTTTCTAAAACAAGCAGACTGTCAGTTGGCTAACATTTTTTGTTACAACATAATGTACAGTTACTTTAGTTTTATTTTAACATTAAACTGAAATGATATTTTTCCAAAGTTCATTGTATTTTGTTTTCCAAAACAACCCCCTATTACACCTACCTCAACCTCAACTTTCAAACAAAAAAACATGCCACAGGCTGACATACACACAGACACGTCGAACCACTCTTCGCAAAATCATTATCGATTGAGGGTTAAAAAAATCTATTTCTCTTACGGCCATTGTTAATAATGTATCTCAATCTAATGGATTTCAAGCAATCTAGATAGCTGCGTATCCGCCGGCCTATCCTATACCTCATTCCCATATTTATCCTGTACACAGATATATTATTGGCAAGCGATAACATAAAAATGGATCAAATTATCAATCTTGGACAGCGAGTTTTGGATTAAGATTGATTATTAATATTGGCCGTTATTCATCACGCGGGAGCGGATTGCCAAATTTTGCTAATTCTTTTTTGGAATCATTTTCAGGAGTAGGTTCGAAAAAAAAAACAATATTCATAGTTGACTTATGACAATGTTTGTCAGTTCAGCTAATACTTAATTAATTAAGAGAAAAGATAACATCAAAGTACAATACTAATGTATGAATTAAAACAGAAGACAAGTCTCCAGGGGCAAATTCATATAATTTAATGCCACAAAGTAAATTCACTTTGCATATCTCAGTGTACCCACGTACAATGTCATAACTCGATTGTCTGATGTACCCCTCGCAAAGACAATACGCTTAGCATACAAAAGTCTGACATAAAGAGTTTAGATCGTTCACGGAAATAGAGTTATCCCTTAAAGGGGTAAGATAACCGGAACGTCAGAAAAATGGGCCGCTCGCATGTGCCCACTGAAATAGAAAATAGACTGTCTTTTATGAACCAAGTTTACGTGATACGGTGTCGCGGAAAACGGTTGAATTTGCTTGATGAATGTATTCAGGGACATACTGAAATATAGGCATCATTTATTTTTACCATCGAGTTATATGTTTCATAGAGAGAAGGAATTTGGGAAAAATACAAAACTAATCTTTAAACACGTTGTGGGGGCTAATTAGCCCCCTATGCGGTTGTACACACGCCTTTAAACACAGGTAACAATGTTTTTCCATATTTCGACTACTATTAAAATCGGAATAACTCTACGGTCCAGACGGATGTAAGCCAGTGTTTACAACCGTCTCAAAACACTATTATACCACTACTAAATCAATTTAGTAATATGTCAATTATTAGAGAAAACATACTGTAAAAGC
>NJDC01000265.1:262989-273844 GCA_002245475.1 Calephelis virginiensis | reverse complement strand
AAGTGTGAAAAATTGTCACTCTCAAACATAATATCTTAGTCCAACATTAAAAATCATAATATTGAATTCCAGAATCAAATTTGTTTAAAACCTTGCTATAATTTTTGCCACTAGGCTGAACAATCACAATCTGATGGGAAGCCTTAAATTAATTTTTAGATGGTCCAAGACCTCATGGTGGCGTCCCTCCCCGTCTCGTAACAAAAAAAGAGCACTGTTTTTTAGCTATGATTTTGCTCCAGCCCCTCTCCCTGTACCGCCAAATCCTCGTCGTCCACACTGCCTCTCCTACGCTTGTCGCTCCCGGGAAACAATTCGAGCACACACAATTAGTAGTTTTTTTTTTTCGAAAATTTAAAAAAAAACAATTGCTAGACTTTCGGTGGTGGGCAGTTCGGCGCTCCTCACAGATCAACGTTCGGTGCCGTTGCACCTCTCGCACCGCCCTAGAGGCGCCGATGTTGATGGGGTTACATTATAAATTCTTTAAAACTTCTCTTAAATAGAACTATCTTACTTTTGAAAGTCTTACATAATATGAAATATAAATTGAATGAATAAGAGGTGCGGTCAAAATAGACCTACTTAGGTTGTACTGCTCTATAGTACAGATAACCTGGATTTTGTTTTTTTATGATATTGGAAGGCAAACAAGCAGACAGATTTCCAGATGGTAAGAAATTCCCGCCGTCTAGAGACACCAAAGGTGGTAATAATGCGTTGCTGACCTGAGGCGGGCATGTTAGGCCTCAAGCAAAGGTAAGTTTACCGGCTACCTTACCCTCCAAACCGGAACACGTCATGACGTTATGGCGGCAGGAAATAATGATAACACGATTAAAACAATGTGATAAATTTAATAATTTACGAAGGGGTAAATTAGTTAATTAATAATAAAAATAAATTAATTAAATTAGAGTTAAACATACATAATATTGATTACCAAAGAGAATATAATTCTGTGTTTTATGGATCACCTCTATTATGAAATACTTCTTAAATGCGTCATAATTTTTGACTTGAAGTACTCTCTGTGGCTCTCTGAGTGGCTCTTGAAAAGAAAAAAGATTACAAAATTTTTAGAATAAGAACACAGTAGTGGTTAAGCACTGTATAAGGACTTAGTAGTAATAAGTAAGAAGGATCAACCTTAATCACATGAGGCTGATAAAATAAAAATTTCATGTAATATTACAAGAATTGGAGTTTTTTTTTTTATTAATGACTAATGTGTTGCTAACCTCGCGGTTTTTACAACGTCACCGGGCTTTTGTGGGCCGAGCAGAGTGCTCAGCCCGAGACATCATTATTTAGATGGATTGGACTGTTCCCTACAACGTCAGCAACAAGGGCTATCTCCCGGGAGACCATACCTCGACTTGGTGCTGCGTTCTGGTTACTGGGTGGACTTGATGGAGGAATAGTGGCGGCTCGTCGCTCGGCGTTAGGCACCGGGCGCAAAAGAGGTCTAGTGTAGAGGTGTAGTGTAGTGTCCTGTGAATTTGTGTTGTTTGGATTGGGAGGGAGGCTCGCGTTTGCCGCGGTTATTGGATCCGATAACACGTGACGGGGTCTTGTAAGTTTGGCGGGCGCGTTTACGGCCGGTTGTACTCACACGCGGGTGCTAACACCGGGTTAGGGTGGGCAGCCGTTATTTCAAAGTAACGTTCCAATAGTTCTTTGAAATGCTGCGCTATTGTAGGCAAATCTAGGTCGCGTTTTGTTGTGAGTGAGTGTATGGTGGTGTGAGCTTTATGTACGTTTTTTTTTTCGACGGTCTTTCTTCTAGCGGCTTGCACAGCGGCTGCGACCCGCGAACGGTAGGAACTGGATGGTGAAGGGTAGACTTTTGTTGGCTTTATGATAATATGTCATAATACTTTAATTACTTTAATGCTTTAATTTAATTTACTTTAATGCTTTAATTGTTTCCTATATTCAACAATAGAGTCTCACGGCAGTGGCAAAACACAACAGCCTTGACAAAAGCTGTGAAACGTTGTGGTTGCACACGTCTGCTCGGAGTGGCGGTTAGGTGGGATATATCGGATTGGAGTTTAGTGATATATCATTAACTAAATATTCATATGCAAAAGAAAGCCTCTGTGATCTAGCGGTCCGGCGTCGGACTTGACTTCTTGAGGCCCCAGGTTCGATTCCCGGGTAAGGCAACAGAAAACGTAGTAATACATTTACAATTTTCTAATAAAAATAATGTTTCCCTGTGATAATGCTTTAATCGTTTCCTATATTAAACAACGCGTCTCACTATGGCAGTGGCAAAACACAACAGCCTTGACAAAGACTGTGAAACGTTGTGAGTGCACGCGTCTGCTCGGAGTGGCGGTTAGGTGGGATATATCGGATTGGAGTTTAGTGATAAATCATTAACTAAATATTCAGATGCAGAAGAAAGCCTCTGTGATCTAGCGGTCCGGCGTCGGACTTGACTTCTTGAGGTCCCAGGTTCGATTCCCGGGTAAGGCAACAGAAAACTTAGTAATACCTGGTAATACATTTACAACTTTGTAATAAAAATTATGTCCGGGATTGTATATTGTGCTTGCTACATATTGACGTTACATCATAATACATCATATTGACGTGAGACTTAGTGTCTTAGGTTAATTGTGGGTACCCTGGTTGTGCCTTTGCCTACCCCATCGGGGATATGGGCGTGGATATACTTTTTTTTAGAAAAAAGCCTTGCTAATCAACTGTCCATGAACAATGTACATTAATAAAATGTGTTAATGTTCTCGTACAACTATGTTTTTCACATGGTTAAATTTTTCTTCATGTTTATGCTAATTAAAATCAACCTGGAAAACTACATGGAGGAGTAGTAATCGTAAGCAAACTCGTGAAAGGCACTGGTTAAATAGGCCACTGCCAATGAGACCACTGGTAGTAGATTACTGTGCAACAATTTCTGCGGGTAGGGATCCACTGCCTTACTTGTTTCTGCCGCATTACTGACTGTTATGTTCTGGTCTGGTGGGTAAGAAGCCGGTAGACTTGTAAAATAAGCATAGGATCATTTCTGACAAAGGGCAACGACGCACCTTTAACATCTACGATCTTACGACCAAAAAAGCCATGTGCTCTTGTGTCGACTTATCTAATAAACACACTAACAGATCACTCTAACCCCTAGTTTGTGTTGGTAGCGTACTCAAAGTTTGATACACAAGGGCGAATTTGAGTTTTGGCTTCATTGAAAATTAATAAAATAATCGTAGATTTTTTGTAATGATTGAATTTCATGTTTATATTGATTGAAATTAGTTAATTTTGGAGACATTTTGTAAAATTTTGTTTCGTTAAAATGCGCATATCAAATAATAATGAAGAAATTAGTGTGTCGTGTATTTCGTCGTTCTCGGCTCCAGCCAAATGTGATCTAATGAGATTGAGAGCTTCAATTTGAGGCCACCGCTTTACTTAGGACATGGAAATGGCTTTCATTGACGACTTTTAAATAATTGAAACCCGACTTTGTTAAATTGGCTACGTTGATGCATGAGCAGTTTATTTACTCTTTGCTAATGGCAAATAACTAGAGTACTAGTGTTTACAAATAACTAAAGTTACAGTCAAACCAAAAACTAAGGAAAGAAAATAACAAACTTAAAAGAGTTTTTTCATTTTCGTTTAGATTTAAGTTTTTTGCAATATCCACCTACCTAAAATTATGGACATAATTTTTCATAATTATAAATGAACTTTGAGTCATTTTAAGTAAATTAGTTAATTTTAGTGATATTCTGTACTAACTGTAATATTCAAAGAGTTAAAGTGAAGAATTCCGTTTTTCCAAAAACAAAGATTTTTATGGAAAGATCATCAAGATCAAGAAGTCATTACGGCCTTAGTTCTTGGCTTGTACTACAGAAAAATAAAAAAATCTTATATGTCAATATTCAAGTGACAGTTGACACTTCTTTCACTGTTTGACGTTTCATGGTGCCAAGTCGATGTGATCTCTCATATATAGTTTTGGTAATTTAAATCCAAAATGACTTTAAATTTAGTTGTTAAAGTGCACCCAGTTGTGTTATTTCAAATAGTAGATGCATACGAGCGTAGAAATGCGGATTCACATCGAGTAATCGGCACATTATTGGGTAAATGATTTTGTGGTTATGCTCAATAGTTTTGTTCTAGGTTTTTGAATAACAAGGACTCAAACTAATTACAATAATTATGATATGATTATGATACGAGTAATCTTACATACTAATCTATTTCATGAAACTAGTTAATACGTTGTAATGTACAGGTACGTCGGATAAAGGTGTGGTGGAAGTGACCAACTGTTTTTGTGTGCCGCATAAGGAGCACGCCGACCAGGTTGAAGCTGAGCTCAACTATGCAATGGATGTATATGAACTTAATCGGAGAGTTAATTCTTCCGAAAGTATAGTAGGTAAGTCAGTTGTAATTATTTAATATAGTACACATCTTCACACAATGATTAATGCAGTTTCATTATCGGCACGATCTTGTTTTATGTATATTTGTTTTAATATCAATATTTTATTTTTTATATCTAAAAATGTACTTGTGGCAGGATGGTGGGCTACAGGCAATGAAGTCACAAACCACTCGTCAGTAATCCATGAGTATTACGCGCGAGAGTGCCGGGAACCAGTACATGTGACACTAGACACGGGCCTGTCAGGAGCGAGAATGGGACTGCGTGCATATGTGTGTGTGGCGCTGGGCGTGCCGAGAGGCAAGCAGGGCTGCATGTTCACGCCTATTGATGTCAGCCTAACGAGTTATGAACCTGAGGTAAATGTTTTGCTATTTATTTTGATGTTACTACTTGGTATATGAATAAGTGCCTCCCTTACTTGAAACAAATAATTGACTATCATTATTGGCAACATAGATCCAATTTAATACTGGCTGCATAAGCTTCTTATGTTTTTTAAATAACTTTAATGTTGAAAGGAAGTTACTTTCTTGTATTATATATATGTCCCAGTTTTATACAATATTAAAAAGGTGTGTGAGTGTGTGGTACTTTTTACTTGTTCAAAATTTAATATACAAATTACAAACTGAAATTAGACTATGTTCTAAGTAATTGTAATTCTCATCTGAAGTTTTATATCAATATCAAAGTCTTTGTATAATAGAATAAGTATCTTTTATTCACATTGACCATATTCAGGGAACTCGCTATCTAGTGACTCATCTATATAACACAAAATACTACCCAAGAAACTCAATGGCTTGCATTTGTTTTTAAAATATGGTTCACAAGTATCACTATACATTATAACATTTCTATTTGGTTATTTCAAGGAATAATCAATTTTAAGAATACCTATTTGCTAAATATTTTGCAGTTTTAAAATGTGTAACCATTTTACAACATTAGTGGTAACAAAATAAAATTATTGCCTTTGCTTGCTGGATTCATTAAATTATGATTGATGAAAGGAAACCAGAAATTGTTACCCTTATCAACAAATTTAATAAGAAATTAACAACAAAAATCACATTCACAGTGTTGAAAGTGACAATACATCATAGGAGTATCTATAGTAAATGCAAGTGATATTGCAAAAACATGAAAGATTGGCATATAACATGGAACCAACAATGGAAATTATCCAAATTACCAAAGTGGGCTATATCCATTTAGTTAATCAGCTGGCTACTCAAGGCTAATTTTTGTTTTTAAATTGTTGAGTATTGTTGCAAGTTAAAACAATTATCAGAATTTGAATAAGTATTGTAACACTTTTTGGATTACAGTAGTACTATTTAAATTGTGCGCTTCAGTTATATTCGTCAAGCTTTCGGATGTATTTATAGAGAGATATAAGACATCTGTATAGAGTTGTTATTGCATAATTAATCATTTCTCTTAAATTTAGATTAGTTCAGGCAATTTAAAAATAAAAGTATAAAGTGTAAAAACAGTAAAAAGTTAAAGCAGAAGCGCATAATTTAAGTAGTAGGACTATACATTGTCTCAGTTGTTGTATTTTGTTACAAACAAAAATAAGAATTTAAGGTATTTTTTTATTACTTTTACTACATATATTACTGTAATTGGAATAGAAGGAACACTGTTGGTATAGAAAAGAGAGGGTGTGTAGAGAATAGTGTGAATGGAGCACAGTACACTGTTATAGTCAATGTATGGTCCCTTGCACATCTACGTGACTGCGTCCACAAAAGCAACTTGGGAGCACATATATTATTAATATGTCTTAATGTTTTAATTTTGTAAGAATTTAACCCTATTGACAGATAAAAATAATGAAAATGTACAATAACCAGATAAACCAGATTTGATGTTAACACATTCCCTGTGCCTGCACCACATGTGGGTCATTTGAGTGTAGTCTCATAAGTGTATGCACCACTTGTGGGTACCACCACTGTACAATTTTAATTCTATTTTAAAGAATACAGGTATGAATTTCTTATCGTTTTTGTGCTTTAACATATTATGAACAATTAATTGGGAAAAATAAATGTACAAAGTCCAGGAGGACTTTCCAATGGCATTGCCAAGGTATGAAAACTTGAAGATACCAATTTTATTTCAATACTATTAAAGTAAAATAAACAAACTAAAGCAGGGTTTCCCAAACTATGGGTCGCGACACAATGGTGGGTCGCAAAAGAATATTGAGTGGGCCCTGCCTGTAGAATAACACACCAGCCTACCGATGACACTCCACACGACCGACAATTTAATTTTTCTAATTTTGATGTAGTTATTTAATTAAAACTTGTTTAAATAAAAAATGTGATCAACCTTAGTCCTTTATTCATATTGGTAACTGTTAAATGTCGTAGAGGTGGGTTTCGAGTTTGGAAACTTTTTTATATGGATCGTAGTCTAAAAAACTTTGGGAACCACTGAACTAAAGAGTTATATTTGTTTGTTATAGGATAGAAAATGACACATAATTAGTGAAAAAGATTTATGACAAGCATTAAAGCATGAAAGACAAAGAGGTTTCATGCATTGCAAACATTGATTTTAAGAAGAGTTTTACTTGAATATTGGTTTTTTTCAAGACATAATAACGTTAAACAGGTGTTTATCATAATACATTTGATAATTAGATTAGATTTTTCATATCATGCATGCATGACATGCATCATATGTGGGTCATTAAAAAAAAGGAAAAAGCAATTAACTGGGGGGCTAAATATTTTTTTATGTGCAATCTTTTGTCATAGTGTTAACTTTTCATCACTTATTATAAAAAAAAACGTGTTGTGAGGGGTTACCCTAGCACTTTGTGGTTACACAGGGAACATGTTAAGTGTTCAGCTTGTTGGTCATGTGTGAAACCTCAACTTCACTGAACATCCACAAGGCTTGGTACCGATTATCGACAGAAACATATATTTATGTGGTGAACATAGATGTTTGTATTTCTGGGCTGGATGTTAATAAAATTTATTACTGTTTATATTATTTATATATAAGCTGGGTAAGCCATTCCAAAGCTAGCATCGCTTTGCAAAATTCTGAGCGTATCCTAACGTTGTTGTATGGAAGCGAGAGTTCGGTATGTCAGAAGACGCATGAGAGTAGGATAAATGCGGTCGAAATTGGGGCGCTACGGTAAATCTGTGGTGTAACGCTATCTGACCGCATTTGTAACAGTGCAATCCGAGAAAGAGTGGGACTGAAACAAAATGTTGGTGTTAAAATGAGAAAGGGCTTGTTCCACTGGTTCAGTCATGTGGATGAATGTAGGTACCTGGAGAGACCAAGGTTGACATTTCACGATCAGATTGCTCATATATGGTGGGGTGGAGTCAAGAGTCTTCGAAAAAGGAGTGTTTGTATGAAAAGGGTAATGAATGTGATGGAAGCCAGAGAGGTCTGTCAGGATTGTGAGATTCGATACCTACTCTCTGCCTACTGTGTAACGGGATTGGCATGAAGATATGTACGTATGTATTTCTATGTATAAACATCGTTGACCTTGTCACAAACATATTATAAAGACAATCTTACCATGAGATAAGTTCGTGTAATTTGTTCAGAAACAGTTTGTTTATTTTTAAAATATATTAAGAGACGGGCGACTGCAGCTACAATTGATTAAGAATGAGGCTCGCGGTTTGCGCCATAGTTTAGATGTGAAGTGTGAACTCCAGTTTCGCATTGTAGTCGTCCCCGTTTCGTCTCCCCGCCTTGTTGACGTTCAGGTTTGATCAAAGCTTAAATCTTCTACATTATAAATCCTATGTCAAGCAAAAAGTTAAATTATCCGAATTTTATCCCCAGATTGTGGGTCTCCAACTGTGCCAGAAGACAATGGGTCCAGGTGGACGGTCGCGGCAAGTGCAACCCATGCTGGACCTGGCGCAGGTGGCGGAGGCAGCCTCCAAATTGTCTGGCCTGCTTGACCAGGTAAGTGCATTTGTGAGTGGAGCTGTTGACTTAGGAGTTGTTATTGTGGGACAATGAGTATGGTGTGTGTGTGTGTGTGCAGGTGCTGCAGTACGTGGAGGAGGTGCTGGCGGGGCGGGCGGCGCCGGCGGCGGCGGCGGGCCGTGCGCTGCTGGAGCTGGTCAGCTCGGCGCCCACGCTCGCCGCCGGGGCCTTCGCGGACGCTCTCGACTCCAGCGTCAAGGACCTGCTCATGGTACTGCCACACCTCACCTTTACACCACACCTAGCAATTCAACCAAATATATTACAATTTGGTTAGGAGAAATATATCGTCAAAAATGTTTTTACTGTTATACCACTGAATCACTAAAAAACAAACAGACTAAAGAAAAACATAACCAAAATGCATAAATACAGCTGAAAAAGCATAATTAGCCGGACAAAAAGTCACTTTTACATAAAACTTTTAACTGGTTATGACAGAAAACTATGCTATATTTGTAATGAAGATTCCTCTACATATATTTACACAATAAAATGGTATTAATTAAGCAATTAAGGTAGGTATAAGCATACCTTAAGCCGCAGGCACAAGGACCTGTTACCAGGCAGTTAATGTATAAACAATTACTATAAAAAACAACAGGACTTAAAAAGCCAATGTAAAACATCATTAGTCCATTGTCATATTGTATAAAGTCTGAAGAGTGAGGTATCCAGGAAAATAATTACATTTGAAGTTCTACACTGCAGTTAGTCATACATGTCTAAATACAGTTGTCTCTAATGCGATGTGATAGCTAAGTTATAACATAAAAACTTCCTAAGTTCATAACTGATTCATAAGTTCCGAAGTATTTATTGCAAATCTTAATATATAAAACTAGCTAACCCAACAAACTTTGTATCACTTTACATTAATGTTTCGACAGTAGCGCAGTCTGTTGGATCCAATGTGAAACATTCCTAAATCAACAAATATTTATTATTAAAAAAATAATTAAAAAAACATTTTCCAGGAGGCCAAATTGTGAATCTAAACCATTCTCGTATTCCCTAGAACACACACAAAAAAAAATCATCCAAATCAGTCGTTGTCTAGAAGTTCAGTGACAAACACACGAACACAAGAAATATATATGTTAAGGTAGCATACAAATATACAATCATGCTGGATCAAACCATAACAGGAACATTATCCTTCGAGTAGTGAATAACAACGAAATTGTCTAGTAGTTTTTCTGAGAACTAACCCAATTGAAAATAAATAACGGAATATGGGACGGTTCTGAAGCACAGATTATTCTTTTACGTATAATTTTAGTCTGTAGAATTTACTGTACTTTTCCTCTATGTTTCGACTTTCCTTTTTTTTTTTGAAAACGACAAGTGTTGCCAACCTCCCAGTTTTTACAACTTCACCGGGTTTTCCAACTTTACGCTGTATACGACTTATATAAGTGTACAGAGCTCAGTGTGATGGTAGTGAGAATGTGGTTGTCCCGCAGGTTGTGACGCTGGCTCAGCTCATCAAGACGCAGTTGCAGCTCAACGAGAAGCTCACGCTGCTCACCTCGCAGTGACATCTCTCAACATAATGTATAAGCAAATATAAACATCATTCGCAAGAATTTTATTTATTTGTCTCCCAACCTATATTTCTTTAGTATAGATAGATGAAGTTACACAATAAAGGCCAGTTCAAATAACTTTTATGACATATAACAGCAACAAGCACATGGTTCTCATGATGGTAAGATACAACCGTAGCCTAGACAGCATATGATATGATACTGTCATAATGCAGGTATATTTAAGACGATGTATTCCTCAAAGAGTATATAAATACTACGTAATAAGAGGCGCGACTTCCATAGATACATAGCAAACCCGAATTTTGTATGAAGTTTACTTGAAAAAGTATAACCCGTATAATTTGAAAGTAAGTCTAAAGGCATTCAGATATAAGGCAACTAGTGTCATATGATTTGGGTGAATAAAAAACATAGCAAACTTATTTTTTTTAATTTTTTGATATGAAAGCTGCGCCAAACTGGTATCCCTTACCAGGACGAGTTGCAGACGGCATTCTACCACCAGCAGTCTCGTTGGTAACGTAACCTTTGCTCGCTTCATACGAGGGTAGATCCAAAAGTTCGTGGCCTAACCTACATGGAGCTATGACATCTTTTTAAAATCTATCATCATTTGTTAGTATGTGTCATATTGATTTGTTGTGCGCAGTTTCATTCCGATACTGCACAATATAAATTTTCTGTGATTATTTGTTTTAAGCAATCTGACGCAATTTGCAATAATGGAGAAAATTGAACACCGTGCAGTCATTAAGTACCTCAATAAAAAAGGCCTATCACCAAAAGACATCCATCAAGATATGGTGAGCACTTCTGGGGGAGTCTGCTCCATCGTATTCCAGTGTCAAGAAGTGGGTAGCTGAGTTTAAGC
>NJDC01000265.1:220201-252307 GCA_002245475.1 Calephelis virginiensis | reverse complement strand
CTTAGTAAACAAGTGTTTAATATTTTTTTAACTATCCTCATACTGAAGCTTGTTTATTCCACTAATAACAGTGCAAAGTTTCAAGTGGTTACAGCTCTCGGTGTTTTTATTATTATTTTTGTTTACGGAAAGTCGTATCATTTTCTCAGTGTGGAAAAAATTTAACAGCGTGTGGTGATCAAATAACATAAGAAAAATAACAAAGTTTCAAGAATGTATATCATGTTTTTTTTTCTTTTACCGGGTGCGATGTATACGCAATTCCCATACTAATAGATAATGGAGCTGAATGTACCCTTTGTGTTAGACTTCACGGATTTCCGACATTTAATAATAAAGACCTATAGAAAATCAGTCATTTTGGGAAAAGTTCTTTTTGAAGTACTTACGTTATGTAGATCAGTGCATTTTGAAATTCAGACCTAACCACCCGGACACAAAAATGTCATGTCAAAATTACGCAACCAAACAGCAAAGCAGCTATATTCGTTCTTAATTTGTTTGGTATCAGAAGGCTATCGATTTCCTATAAAGTGCTGTTAGTCATGCTGTAATATTTGTATCAAGCTTAAAGTCAGTCATGATTTTTTTACTCGATGAAAAATATTTAAATAAATCTCACGACATAAACTTCTGATACAAAATTACCACCTTTAACTATATATTGGATTTAACTACGAGCCAAGTCACTTGCTCCAACCAATTAACTTGTCGGTATTCTTTTATGTTTTCTGTACCCGGCATCGCGCTGTCTCAATGAATCTAAAGTGATATTAGCTACATAATTTCATACGTTAGCTCTCATCTCATCTCTTTATTTCTACTTCACAAAAATAAATGGATTTATTACTACACTATTTATCATACACACACACGCTTACTGGCATTAACTCTAAACATTTGCACGTAATAGTTTAATTAAAAATATTATTTTGATTGAAAACAAATATTAATAACTTAAATTGAATTTACTTGAAATTTTATACTTTTGATTGCGGAAAAAAGTATCATAACTGTCGATTAATAGTAAAGATCTTTTCTACTTGAAATAATGTTATACACCTGAAGAAATAAAATTTTATAGACTATACTAACAGCGTTCACAATTGATACAAAAGACATCTAAACAATAAAGTATACAACTCACAGCAGGTGCGTGGTGCGGCGCAAGTCGCTAGGCTCGTACTGGGCGCCCAGCGATAGAGCCATATCCCGGAGCTGCGACCTCTCGGGGTTCTCGTACCCACTTAACGAGACCACTACACCCTCAAGTGGTCGATTGTTGACAACACCAGCACCACTACAACCACCATCTGTAAAAACAAAATTTATTGATCGCAAAAGATCCTATAATCTTAAAATAGAAAAATCAACAACCCCCGACAAAACCCATATGTAATCTAACTAAACCAACCATGTCGATCATATCAGCCGCTTTGTCAAGCAACCGTATAAGACAGGAATAAGAAAATACAAGAAGTACAATATATAATTTTTATAATAAATTATATTTTATAATTTTTACATAACATTACGTTGCCCTGGTAGGGATCCACTGCCTTACCCTTTTCTCCCGTCATAATGACTGTAATGTTCCGGTCTGGAGAGTGGGTAGCCAGTGGACGAGCATAATAGGCCTAACTGCCCTGCCACAAGACAGCGCTCACCAGTAACAGCAATGGTGTCAGCCCCCGGTTGACTCATGCCATCAGAAGAGCAGCGTGCTTGTTAGCTGATATCTTAGATAAAAATTGCCATAAGGGGAAAGCGTATGTATTTTTCACTAAACACATTGTACATTGCAGCAAAGAAACGGTCAAGCCATATTTCTCGCTTAAGGTTTATAAGGTTTGGGCTTGTATAGCATGCAAAGCTAGAAGCTTATCTCTACATATCATCGGACAACTTTTGGACAATGCAAGCCATAATGCCTCATCTTGGCAACATTTTACATGAAAATGTTTTTGATGGGATCTAACCTTTCACCCATAGCTTTGCGTTTCGAAAATTCAGACTTTGTGCATACATAACTTTACATTTTGCATGCGCGAAAATTTCGTGGGATAGTGACAAGATGTAAAATAAAACAATTTGTAAACTTACTATCATTTCTTCGATCTTGCTTTACAGCATTTGTTTTACTATCTGCATCTCTTTCTTTTCTTTTAACTGCTGGCTCCTTTTTCGTTTCTTCGTCACGTTTGTCATCTCGCTTTTCTTTTTTTGCTTCTCTCTTTGGTGTGTCCTCATTAGATCGTTTCCTGGATTCTTTATCTTTGTTCTTTTGATCCTTATGTGCTTGTACGAGACGGTCTATTTTTGCGTGTGGTTTTTCGTCATCATCGGTGTACATAAGACTTTCTCTCTGTCTATTTTTGGTATCAATATGTTCCCTGTTCATTTTATTACTAGCCTTATTAATGGTTGTTTTGGTTAACTTGGTGGAAGTATCCGATATGTTTTTCAAAGCTTGAGATGTGGCATGACGGATTTGTGCATCTATATAAGTAATACAAGCGAATTATTAAAAACAGATTTGTCAAAAACAATGCAAATTCGGTCATTATATACCTGGTGTTGGTGGCAGGGGATGGACTAGGAAGCATTCCGATTGCGGTAAAAATGGTAATGATTTTTGTTTCCAAGACCATGGCTACATAGTACTCGTAGGTATGACGTATTTCTTAGACATTCTTGTCCTGACATTTGAATTGATCGTGCTAACCGTTACTAAATGGATAATATATAATCCGAAGACGGATATAGGCTAGTTTTTATCAAGATCTTGGGCTTTATAAGGAAAAAAATCACTGTTATTTAAACACTACGCTTTAATTTCACTCTCTTTGGGCCTACAAGGCCCAAAGGGGCTGTAGAACATACTTTAGGTATTTTTAGAATTTTTGTTATCTGTATGATAATAATGATTCATGCCAAATCTATTGAATCTATCGTAACGAAATTTGTCGGCTGGTTTTGGTATTTTTGGATTTGGTATTTTTTACACCTCTCACTACAGAAATTCCAGTGAGAGAGAGAGAGAGACAAAGAGAGAGAGAGAGAGCGAGAGAGAGAGATAAAATTCAAAGTGTAAACTGGACTATAATTCATAAACGCGCAGTCCGATTCCATTTATATGATTTTTGAAGTTTACAGATTGTCCAGTTTTTTTTTTCAAATAATAAGTTTTGTACTTTAGAAATTATAGACATAACAACACTGTATAAAGTGCCCATAAAACTAGAAATTCAGAATATTAAGAGACATTTGAACATATAGATCATGTTACATATATGTACATATCTTCACGCCAAGTTTCCCTGCAGGGACAGAGATTATGGAATGAACAAAATTCGCCGGGTCTGCTAGTGAATATTGTAAATGATAATGGCGATTGGTGACTCGCTGTTTTAAAGTCTTTGCCTCTTTTGACGTTAGTAGGACCTTTGGTGAAAAGTCCAAGTTTGGTTAGTGAATTGCTGCTGCCTGAATATTACTATCTACACATGCTACACGAAGATAGGCTAAGGCATCTTGTTCAGAGTCCATACATTTTACCGTAGGCTTATGATATGCTATATTTGCTGAGTCGACAGACGTTGTCCTTTCGGAATTATGAATATTGTTTTTTTTAAGTGAAAACTTCTTTAGCGGCGTTGCGCACTTTTTTTTGGAATAGGTAAAAACTTCTAAACTCGCGTCAGGACACGTGACCTGATTTGTAAGACAAAAATTCGTAAAACGGTGCAGGGCGCTTGCGCGAATGTTCGTGTTGTCATGTTTGTGTACGATAACGCGATCAATGAATATTGTATTCTACCACATAAATTATAGTAGGTACTTTCATACTGATAATTAAAGCATTTCGTGTAAAAATATTCCGTAACCTTTTCAAAATATCAAAAATATACAACGTTAATATTTAAGTTTTTACTTCTGCTGGGACTCTCGTCATTTTGTTTTCATATGAACCTTTTCCTGACAATAACTTACACAAAAAAAAGAATAGGTTCATGATGTGATTATCAAAGGCTAATTCCTTTATTATTTCTATAGGTACACTATTCCCTAACTATTTATTTTTAAATAAGAAGATTCATTTTTTAAACAAGAAGAAGATATGAGACTTGTCCTGACAACAAATACCAACACACAAAAAAAAAGAAAGATTGGTACATCGGTTAACACGTGATGCGATGGGAAATAGCGGTTCATTTTTTTAATAAGGTGATGTGAATCTTTTCCTGACATATACCAACACAAAAAAAAACATAAAAACCAAAGCTGGGTCTTCGGTTCATGCCTGATGCTATGACCAAGGGAAATAGCGGTTCCTTTTTTTAAATAATAAGATATTAACCTTTTCCTGACAATTACCAAACCAAAAAAAAAGGAAAATTATTCCATCCGGTTTGCGCATGATGTGATGATGAACCAAGGTAAATAGCTTTTATATATAAGATTTACGTGATTGTTGTATCAACGACTGAGTGAATAGTTATTGAATTGATATATAGGCTGAGTGAGTGAATAGGGAGAGGCATTCGGTTTTAAGTAAAGTAATATTAACCTAAACGATATTTATGCATATTTGTCTTTTTTTTCATAATTTGCAAGCTGCAGATTTATAGAAAACGGACGTAGCAACACTGGTTTGCATCTTCAAATTACAATAACATAAATGCGAAAGTCTGTTACGCTTTGTCGGCTGAATAGCTCTACTGATTTCTACAAAATTTGAGAAGTATGCATATAGTTACAGATAGGAATTTAAACATAGGCCATTTTTAACTAGTAGACATAAAGGACTATAATGGGGGATGAAAGATTGTGTCGAAATAGTTATAATTCTACCTTGACGAACGCTTATCTTCGCTACATAGTATAAAACAAAGTCGCGTTCTTTGTCCCTATATCTTTTTGTATGCTTAAATCTTTCAAACTACGCTATGGATTTTGATGCGGTTTTATTTAATACATAAAGTAATTTTAGAGGAAGGTTTATATGTATATTTTGTACCAGTGCGAAGCCAGGGCGGGCATATATATATATATGTAAGAGTAAGGGTCAAATTTTGCGAGTTTCTTAAGATGCGTCGCTGTGGTACATTTTTCTGATTCATATTGTTCAAATGTTTCTTCTAAGTAAACGCTTTTAAAAATAATCTTACCAGCGGTCGTCTGTTTGGACGACGAAGACGATGCAGTTTGGTTATTTCTGCTGGCAAATAGTTCCCCTGGTCGAAATTCGTCATCATCGGAGGAATATGTGTCAAGTGCAAGCAGTCGAGGTGGTAGTGTAGCCAGGGTTTCCACTGAGGGCGTCTTTTCACTCGGGGCGGCCTCAGAAACCTCCGCAGAATAGATTTGAATAAAGGATAAACCATACTGAAAGTACACAAGTTTCGCTTTGACGAATTGAAATGCAAACACGTAGATATGTATTTCTTGATTGCAAGCGAGGACCGTGTTAATACAATTATTTTGAAGAGTATGAAACAATTATTATCTTCGTTTCTATCGTCTATCTGCCACACTGCTCGAATATGGCGAGGATGAGTTTACATCACTGACAGTATACGGTATTATTACATACCTAAGTCATGACCTTGATGACCGCTCGGTTCCTCTTTCAGGGATTATGATCACCTAGACAAGACCGCTGGTGTTTGAGTTCTGTGCAGCAATTGTCCGCCGCCATACCAATTTCTGCAATCCACCACTTCACGTTTTCTGGCGTAATAATAGTATCTTGTTATGGTCCAGAGGGTAAGGTAGCCGGTAGACTTGTACTTTAGTCCTCGCATCCACTGGACGATATGTTTAGTCCGGTGTAGTTGTAAAATCTTCACGGTTAGCAACAGATTAGCCATTTAAAAAGAGGGACGATACGACTTCTATAGTGTTTAAAGATCATGATAGTTTCTTACACAGGAAAGCCATGTACTTGTTCACTATCCTATCACAAAAATCACAGGTTCCTACAAGCAGCGTATGTTTCTTACAATTCCCAGATTTTTCAGTAGATGTGTCTGCTTGTTTGACTTCTTATCATTAAAAAAACTATTGGAATAAAAACTTCACTATCGTATTTCCAATACATCATCAGACTGCAATGTCAATACGTATGTGTTATGTGCTCAGAGAGTATATACCTAATCATTACGTAGAGCCTCTTTGGAGGTAAAGAGATGCCTCCCTTTAGTTTAGGCAAATTTACATTTCAACAATTTCGTTCTCTATTTTTAGTGGAATTCTTTTTGCAGTATAGTAATCATTGATAAAACGTGTAAGTACCTTGCAATGTTTGTTGTAAGGTTGTGAGCAGACTACCCTGAGGCGGTCCCAGCGACGTTCCCTGGCAGCCGCGAGCTGGTCCCCGCGGAAGGAGCGAACGCGGTCCAGAGCCTCCTCGCGCCGGCTGTTAGCGGCGCTCACAAACATACAGCTCGGCACCAGCACCTATTACTGCTTTAATGTTACAACAGAAACATTTATATTGTCTTATCACCTGCCGGCAGAATCTTTTACGAAACGACATAACCAACAATAAAATATTTTATTTATTCTTAAAAAAAAATTGACTTTCTTGAGCAGGTTTTAACATTTCACAGCAGGAGAGTTGACTGTAGGAAATATCTGGTCTGGTTCTAGTATTTGTGTAAAATGGTGGATACATTTTTACTTTTACTGTAAATAGTGGCTCAGTTGCCAACAGAGCTATTCTAGGAATCAAGTGAGCTATCATCTTGATACAGTACTTTACTATGTAGTAGAAATTCAAACAACACATAGACATTTATGTACCTAATAAAAACAGAATTTCTTTGTTTTTCTGAATATAAAATTAAGCAAACATGACTGTATCTTACCAATATAGTTAGTAGTATTTGCCATTACCTCATATTGGTCGGGGTTTTCTGATAATCCAACTAAGACTTCAACAAATGCTGCATGATATGCACCTATGTTCACTCCTTCAATCTGCAAAAAAAAAAAAAATTAATAGAAATTGTAGTAGACACAGTAATGCAATTAATCTGTTTTATACTAATCTTTTACAAGGAATGCATTGCTTTCTCTGCTACTTGAGATGTCCAATTTGAGAACTTTATTACAAGAAAACATGATATTACGGTCTGCCTTAATGGCTTAAAAACAAATTATTTTATTAATTGTATCATATTTTTGGCTGACTCTAAAAAAGGAGGAGGTTCTTAATTTAACTGTATGTTTTTTTTTTGTATGATTCTTATGCGATTATGTGTTTAATAACTGTTTTGAGAGATAGCTCAAGATTCCGATGTCATCCCATAATAATTTTATTATGATCCAACTAGTGGTTTTTACATTATTAAGTATAACTCAAAAAGTACTAAAAGTATGATGATAAAATTGATGTGGGACCATTTCAGAACCATTTGCAATCTTTTGTAAAAAGAATTAACAAATAGCAGTATGGCAGCTAATGAAATAGTTTGAGTTGGTTGTTGCAATTTTTATTGCATTTAACTATAAATTTTCGTACTCATTGTTTATCTTGGTCTTACATTTGTAAGACTAATAAAAAGGAAGTTCAATTATACATATTTAAAATTTTATGCCGTAAAAAAAAATATATTTAATGTATTTTTAACAATTTCTATTTTTTTTAAATACCTAAAAATGGATCTTCACATATTCCTGAAGACGTAGGCAAGCAACAATAGTCCACTAAGACTAGTCAAAGATACTAAGTCTCACAATAAGAAAGGTGGCAAACACATTGCCAACCAGGCAGATATCCAATACTGGGAAATATTGTTTTTTTTTACAAAATTGAAAAAACACATTTAATCCTAGGACCTTATGAGGTTAAGTACTATACCAGTGCCTGGACCTCTAGACTATGATGCAAAAACAATACAGTAAAAAATAATATAGTTATTACAATTAAACTATACAATATGGACAAATACAATTGTTAAGAAGTACCTGGACGGCTTTGGATAACTGAAGGACCACTGAACAGGATGGTTCACCTTCTTTACACAGCCACTTTTTTTTAGTAACTTCCCATGACAATAAATTGCTTGCAGGATTTTCCTACAAATACAGGAAAAAATACTAACATACACGACTAACAACATCGAACAATCGTGAGGCTCGGGTTTGATTCCCGACGGGGCAGGCATTTGTGTGATGAACATGTAGATATCTGCATTTCTGGGTCTTTATTAAATATATTCTGGTATCTATTTAAGTATTTCTATTAGAATCGTTGACTAAAACTTATAACACAAGCATACAATTTGCTTACTTTGGGGTTAGGTTCAATTTGTGTGACTTGTCCGGGGATATTTATTTATTGTCAGTGTAATAGGGTTTGTTCTGAGGTAGAGGTACTCTATTTTATTCTTTCATCTGGAAATTTCCATTTATCCTACCCAAGGAATACAAATACTCTTTAGCAAGAGATCCTACCCAAGGTGATGCTGCCAATATCGAAGTTATAAGTTTTGCAAGGCAAGTTTCAATTCAATATTATTAATCGCAAGGCACTTAAAAAATATGTATAAATTTAGATGTAATTTAAATAAGTTATAAGGATTACAGATATTTATATAACATAATAGTACAGATGATTTTTTACACAGATCTATTTTAAAAATTAATTGCCTATAAACAAATATCTTTACTAGAGTATTTTTATAATTGATACTTAACCAAAAACTCAGGTATACATGTTTAGATGTGTTTAACTTCTACAAATAATAATAAAACAGTAGTTATAATATAAGGACCGTTTACTATAGTTTAAATTACCACACACGTGTTTTGTGTCCTGAATTTCCTAAACAGTGAACGACCACTCCACTGACCACTGTAATAAGCCACTATTTGATATAAAACACTTTTAATAAAATACAAAAGTATAATATAAATGAAAAAGAAGAAACAAATTCTATTATGTAGGTAGGTACTTAAGCCTAGTTCGGACTAGGCTTGTATTTTAGTTGAGTAGCGAGTAATTTAGTAACTAAACGATAATAGAACATATCGTTTAAACTGGAAAAAATTGGAATTAGGTACCTTGTCTTCACTACTGAAACTCACAATATAGTCTATTTTCACTCGGGGCATTTTAAATATTTTATTAATTAATCCAACCACATTTACAAAACAGCAGTTTACATGAATAAATTTCCTCAAAACAAGCCTGATTTACTCGTTTGTGTTTGTTTTGAAAGTTGAAATTGAAAACTTTTTTGACAGCTGAAATTTTTTTAAGTAAGTTAATTTCTGGGGCCAGCTAAGACCATTAGGCCATGCTGCCACGTCTTCCGTATTAAGTATTTCTTGTACAGACATTAGTCACATGTCTTCCGTATCAAATATTTCTTATACAGTCATTAGTCACTTTTTACAAAGTCACGTCAGGGTCTTGAGTAAAGCGGTGGTCATCTTACACAAGCTCACTTTGGGAGATTTGGCGGCAGCGAGGAAATTCACGATACACTAATTTCTTCATGATTATTTCATTTGTGCACTTTCACTGAACAAAGTTAAACTAAATCCCACCTAAATTAACTAATTTTACTCATAATTTACACTAATTTCAATAATTGTGAAAAAATTACGACTATATTCATTCACGATGGCGCCAAAACCCATTTTTTAAAATTATTTTTTTAATCATACTCATTAGTCACTATTCACATAGTCATGTCAGGGTCTTGAGTAAAGCGGTGGCTTCGTTGCTCAAGCTCATCTAGCGGGAATTGGCGGCAACGAGGAAATACACAATACGCTAATTTCTTCTTGATTATTTCAAAACAGAACAAAACTGAACAAAATGCCACTAAAATTGACTGATTTCACCCAATATAAAGATGAAATTCATTAATTATGAAAAAACTTCGACATTTTTTAAAAACTATTAATCCCATAATCCCTTTCAGGAACTGGCTAAGATCTTTACGCCATGCTGCCAGGTCTTGTGTATTCATAAATTCATATTCTTATTACAAATATATTTTCAATTCACTTCTTTAGTTTCATTTATTAAAGTCATAAACCATTTTTAATGTCATGCCAGGGTCCTCAGTTAAACGGCGGCTTCCTTAATGAAGTTCATTTTGTGAGATTTAGGGGCAACAAGGAAAGGCGATACTTGGCTCTTAGGCGATTACATTCAACTATCCTTGTTGTGCCTTAATACTACTGAAGTCTATATTTATAAGGTGAACACTTTGCAAACTAGTCACTCTAGAGAGAGCTACATAAGCCTACCCACATGAGAATGTGGATGACACGATATCAATGAGAGCATTATTCAAACTTAGCTCTTGACTTTTATGAATGGTGATAGCATACGTGACACATATTGAGAACTGTTCTCGGACTGTAGTCAAACCCTGAACCTGAAGATTTGTTGCCACTGACGCCCGGCCATTTCCTGATTGGGCGATCATTCCTATCATTATCTGACCTGAGAGGGACTAACTATACAAGATGTTAATAAAATTGTGTGCCATACTAACAGGGATGATTCTACCGATGAAACTGAACAACTTTCCCAAGGAACCCATGGGCATAAAAAAAGTAAGGAAAACGATCAGCTGATCGGCTAATTCTACACACAATATCCAATTTTTTTTGCGATTCACCCATGGGTTCCTTGGGGAAAGTTGCTCAGTTTCATCAGTACAATCACCCCTGTAAGTATGGCACGCAATTTTATTTACACCCTAAATACCAGGATCATTCTAAGAATTCCTTAACTACCAGCGGATCTAGAGGCTTCAACAACTCCGTCAATATTTTTGGTCTCGTTGGAGTAATGAGAACCAGATAAGAAAAAGAATATGTCGCAGAGCTTCGACAAAAGACAGAATGGCGTTCCTGCAAATATGCCTTGTTTGAGCCAAACGCCTTCCAAAATTTTGTTACCAATTTTACTTCTGCGTTTCGCAGCTAATCTTTTGTAATGAGGCTTTTAAGCTCTCTGTTTTGTACTTTGTACCGAATTACATTACATCGATCGTTTTTTATTATGATATTGGAAGGCAAACAAGCAGACGGATTTCCTGATGGTAAGAAATTCACGCCGCCTAGAGACACCATTACGTGCGTTGCCAACCTGAGGCCGGGATATTAGGCTTAGAGCAAAAGTAAGTAGTAAGTTTAACGGCTACCTTACCCTCCGAACCGGAACACATCATAACGTTATGATGGCAGGAATAGGTAAGGCGGTGGTACCAATCCGGGTGAGTCGCTGCGAAACTCTATCACCTAGTCAAATGTCACGGTGTTAGTGACAGTAAGCCCATGCTCGCCTTTTACAAGCTGCCTGGCAGGAAGGCAGGTCGTCTATTCTGCAAAGGAGCCCGAACCAACACGGGCACATAAAATAAAAAAATAATAAAATTCCGTGCTCCCAGACCTTTTATTCTATTAAATTCCAGGTCAAATACCCACCAGCCTCCCTATTTCAGATTCAGACCCTTAGCATCAAAATTTTCTATTTTTTTTAACTCCCTCAACATGATCCCGTAATAAGAATTTTTCTACGTATTGTAGTTTTGAGATACGGGCTTAGGGGGGTGAAAATGGGGGGGAGGGGGAAAGATTAAATTTTTGTTGTACTATAATTTAGTCCTCTCAATACGATACCGCAAACCAAATCCTTCAATATGCTGTTATTTCTGAAATACAGGGGTGAGGGAGGGAAAATTGGAAGGGGAGGGGGTTTTCAGATTTTTTCATACACACTGCAGCACTTTTATACGACGCTATCAGAAGATTTACCCCTCCGCAGCCGCATTCAGACTTCTAGCATTAAAATTTGAGGAAGTCTCAAACAAACTTTCACCCCCTAGTTTAAGGGGTTGGGGGGTAAAAGTTCCAAGTTTTTTGTTGTTTGGGTACTTGTAGCTTACATACAAAATTTCAGCTTTCTAGGACTTCAGGAACTACTTTAAGAATTTTGTTGATCATCAGTCAGTGAGTGAGTAAGTGACGAAATCGGGGTATTTTAGATATCAATGAAATCTAAAGTATAAGAGCTATGCAATTGAACCTTTATAGGTTTATTAAGTCTACCACTGACATCATATCCCGAAAATTTTGTTTATCTGGTATAATCTAAAGTCAAGTTATGAAGGTTCAAAAATACGACGAACCGCTTCGAGAAAAGGTAGGTAGTGCCCTTGCGCTTGCGTTTCGCTTGGCTCGTCTAGGCGGGGGCACTCCCGTGCCCCCAGATACATACTCGTAGAACATATCTAATTATTTTTATTGACTTAGTTTACTAAGGCTTAGCAATGCCAGCGCGTCATCTTCTTCATTCGATGCCATCGCAAAAAGAATTGAAGATCGCTCCGGTACACCGGAATGTCCCCATACACGCTACCAATGTCCGGTTGACCTGCACAGGCATAGCTGCACAGATGACCTCTACGGTAGACCGTAGCGTGTATGGCTTACATAAAGCAGCGGTATTATTACTAGCAGCTCGTCCAGCCCAGCTTTGCAAGAGTGCGAATATTTCTATGTTATAAATATAATACATGTAAACCGTCGCCTCCGTGGTCTAATGGTTCAGGTGTTGGACTTGAGGTCTCGGATTCGAATGAGGTCGGGCAACAAAAAGAAAATTTGGGTTTTCCAATTTTCTAATAAAAAAAATGTTGCTCGGGATTAGATATGTGCTCGGTAGGTTTACCACCTTACATTGTGGGACTTAGTGTCTTCGGCTAGTCGTGGGTGCCCTGGTTGTGCCTCTGTCTACCTCTTCGGAGATATGGGCGTGAAGAAGATACTTCTTATAAACCTTGCTTTTGAATCACACTCTATTTAAAACAACATTGCATCATAATTCGTTACATATTTTTAAAGATCTTAGCATACTATTCTGTCAAAGAAGAACTGGGAAGAGATCAATAATACACAAGCCGTTTGTTATTCTTAAAAAACGACGGGTTGCACTCCCGGAGTGCCGGCAGAAGTGAAACTTGAATATTAACGTTGTGCATTTTTGATATTTTGGAATGATTAGGGAATAATTTTGCACGAATTGCTTTAATTATTTTTCTTCATTTCTTCAATTGTCTCATATCTTCTTCTTGTTTAAAAAATGAATCTTCTTATTTAAAAATAAACAGTTACGGAATAGTATATTGAAATAATAAAAAAAATTGCCTTTGATCATCACATGAAAAAAAAGGTTCACATAAAAAAAAAACGAGAGTGCCAGCAAAGGTAAAGACTTAAATATTAACGTTGTATATTTTTGATATTTTGGAAAGGTTAGAGAATAATTTTGCACGAAATGCTTTATCAGTATGAAAGTACTATCGTTTATGTGATAGAATACAATATTCATTTATTGCGCTATCGTACACAAACATGACAACAAGAACATTCGCGCAAGCGCCCTGCGCCGTCTTACGAATTTTTGATCAGGTCACGTGTCCTAACGGGCGTTTAGAATTTTTCACCAATTCCAAAAAAAGTGTGCAACGCCGCTCAAGAAGTTTTCACTTAAAAAATTTTCGCCTTACGCTAACGAATAATCCAATCATCAAAACATTTTTTAAGCGCTGCTTCCGGAATTAAGTTTAGTTCTCGCCCCGAATTTTCTTTTGTCTTCTACCGATTGAAAACGGGTCCCACGAAGTGGTAATTTGAGTATAGGAAAAAGAAAAAGTCAGTGGAGCCATATCTGGTGAATATGGATGTTGCTCGATTGTATTTATTGAGTGTTTGGTCAAAAAATTGGTTACAATGATGGCCTTCTCCGGAGGCGCACTATCGTGGTGTAAAATCCAAGTATTTTCGTTCCACTTTCACTTTAGCCGAGCTGCAATATATTTTGTTAAGGACAAATTTCCGTTAAAATGATACAAATCGACTCGTTAGTTACAGAAAGTTGGCGGCTATCACTCTCAAAGTTAATTAGAATATTTGGTCACTGTTTCCTTCACTTTTGAAATGTTAACTTTAGTTGCAGACGTTGAAGACCTACCAGGGCGAGGTGAATCTTCCATTACATTACGACCGTTTTTGAACGCTTTGTACCAATCATAATCACGAGCTTTTAAAGTCGATCCACCGTAAGCCTTTTGTAACATTGTCATTGATCTCTAACACGAAATCTAGGGTACTGTTAAGTAGAATTTGTGAAGTTAGGGTCGGTAGAGCTAGGCCGTTTAGATTCAGAAGCTTGGCTTTACAAGAGACCTGATATATTTTTCCCAGGACAAACCTCACGAGTATGTGGTTGTCTTGGCAACATTTTACATAAAACTACTACACCTACATAACAAACTTAGCGATTTCTGTACTTAACTAAACTGGATTTTTTTTATATTTAGCCCACTGGAAAGCCCAGGAAGGGAAACTGTGCTCCAGTAAAGCTAGGCAATAACGTTCTGTTACAAGCTGACTCTGTAAAATATCTGGGTATGCATCTGGACAAAAGGTTGACCTGGAGGAAGCACATTAAATCAAAAGAGACGAGCTAAGCATGCGGTTCAGAAATATCTACTGGTTGATGGCACGCAACGCAAAATTGTCAATCGACAATAAACTGCTAATATACAAAATGATCCTGAAGTCAATATGGACGCACGGTGCACAACTGTGGGGAAGTGCTTGCGACTCAAATTTAAACATGATGCAAAGGCTGCAAAATGGTATCCTAAGAACCATTTCCAATGCACCATGGTTCATCACCAACACAGAGATCCACGAAGCCCTGAAAATAACAACAGTTAAGGAGGAGTTACAACTAATACGGCAGAAATATAAAACTCGGCTGGAAAACCACCCAAATGATTTGGCTACTGCGTTGGCAACCATCTCCTACACTAAACGACTGAAGCGACACGATATAATTGGTGACAGATGGTGAAGGATGAGGTGTCTCCTGCTGAGGAGCTCCTTGCAATTTAATAAATGACATGGAACAAATCTGCTTATAGTTTGGAACTGATTGCAGATAAACACAAAAAAAAAATATTTAGCCCACTTGAAAAAAATGGGAGGAATTCGATTCAGCAGCATTTTTAGTGGAAGTGCTTAATTTTTTTATTCCATAAGCTAATTTAGATGATTTTTTCATAGAAAAACTGGCCATTGTTACCTCAACGTGGTTAATGCCACGTATAATCTATTAGATTATGTTGATAATTTTGTATTTTGGTAGCAGGGGGAAATTGAAGTAAATTTTTGCAGTATCATTGCGATTACTTATTAGGTACTTGTTAGATTTTTACATTCGTGCGAATAATCTATATACGCTTGACGTCTATAGGTCGCATGTATTAATGATAAGTAATCACTTTCTTTTTATTCAGCTTTGTGTCTATTGAACAATGAACTTTACTATCATTATAATATGATGACGATAGTTGTAGTATAACATTAAGAGTCTAGAAAATAATTGTATTTTCGGAGGTTCAAGCTATTTCATAAATAAACTATTTTTCTTAACATTTATCATCATCATCATAATTTTGTTCCATCAAGTTGAATCGTTTTCTTACCTGTGTCATCAATTATAATCGTTATTGGGAACCAGAGCTGTAAATGTAGAAAAGTATTACAGTTACAGTAATGAGCTTATATATATATATATATATATATATAGCCTATAGGCAATATTCCTGTTACCTGTCATATTGTGAGACTATTGTATATTCTGCTTGTATGTGAGTGTCCTCTTATGCCTCTGCTTACCTTTTCGGGGATACGGATGTAAAAAAAATATATTTCAGAGAAAAAGGTTCCTATCAACGCTAGAGTAGATATTTTCTAAAAAAAGAGCTGTCGAAGATTTTTTGTGCTTGTAATGAAATATTAATATTAAATTATCTTCTGCATATTAATTTAGCCCAACGAAAGCCAAATTAGTAACATGAAGTTACTAATACAGATATCGCTATGCTACTACATATTCAGAAGTTCAATGTCACTATTTTTTTCAAATAAGTGAAATAATATCAATGTTTTCTTGTCTCTCTTCCGTCTAACTACTTGGCCACTTTTATGTTCTTACTATAGACATGATGACGCGGTACACCACTAGTAATGAATCGGTTTGGCAGGTCTGGTAATTGAGTAAATAATCGAATTGATATCTAGCATAGTAATTTTGTTTTAGATATATGTAAGTAAAATAAAAATAAATAGCACTGCAAATAGTTCGAATTTTTTTGTTTATTTTTTCCCGTGATAGTCCGCTTCCTCTGTGTAAAATTGGTTATTATAAATAACCAACCAACTGGTTCTCATAGTCCGCTTCCTCTGTGTAAAATAAACCAACTGGTTCTCCTGGTAGCTCACAAAATGCAAACATTGGTTAAATGGGTCAAATGGGTACCAACTAAGTATTGGTGGTAGAGTGCAGCTGATCTTGTCCAGCTAGGGATCCACCGCTTTACTTATTTATGCCTATTAATGACAATGTCAAGTTACGGTCCGAAGGGTACAGTTAACAGTAGTCTTGCGCGGTCTAACAGAGTTATTCTTCTGTACATCAGTATTAGTGTTTTGAGGTCATGATCACAGGGTTACTGACAATAACCCTCCATTTGGCTCTTACCAGCTACTGGGTAGGGAAGCAGTTATGGCAATATTGAAAGTGTGCGTGCTGGACTACCAATTACCCGCCGGTCCGTCGTCAAGCGTGTTACGTCGTGTCACGGGTGGCTTGCGCTTCCGACTGCTCGCCGCATGTTTATGTGGCTGGAAGTATTCGTACCCAGTCCATTTCATCGGAATATTGATTTTCTTTGGTAAGCGCAGGTTAACATACCAATTAATATTACGTAGGTAGACTTCCTGATGATCTTGGTGGTTACTGACCTTGATCCAACATTATTTTAGCATTGAAAGGTGAATAGTCAACAACAACGATAGCAATAGTTACCAATTTGTGTTGCCTTTTGAGTTTGTGTAAAGGGCATGTTACCTTCTAAATTTAAAAATAAATTTTGCGGGAAAAAATCAAAGTAGCCATAAACTATTGTAGAAATATTCCACATAATCTTGGTTTCGGTATTAGAGACAATTATTATACCCGAAACCATCTCTAATAAGCTGCCCAATGACAAGGCAGTTGGCCACTATATTAACAATTCTATGTTTTTAGGTTTCGAAGGAAGAGTAGGTATCAGGTATACTTACTAAAACATTGAACATTTAATTGTTAAGTTACGGATGAGCCGCGTAACAGGAGAAGAAATTGCCTTGGATGCAGGGGTATCGGAAGGGGCTCCACTCAATAAAATTTAAGAGTTTTGCTTTAGAATGATAACTATAATCTCGCACTACACACTAAAGGGGGGCTTCCCACCCACATCAACTTGATGCCTGAGCGTCTACGAGTAACGACTGGCCGCTTTATTAGAACATTCTTTTGAGGAATATTGAAATTATTAAACAGTAACAACAAACAAATTTGTCATATGGATTTCTATTGGGAAGTTTAATAAACTTTTCAGATGTCGGCGTCGAATACTTTTTTTCCATCAAGTAGTGTATTAGCTATATCTAAGTTTTTTTTTCCATGTAAAGACTATGAACTCAGTCTGACTAAATTTGTTTTTGCGGAAACTAGAAAAAAGGAAAAAGAAAGAAGATCGCTTTTGTAGTTTAGCAATTTGGTATTGGACTTGACGTGAGGTATCAGGTTAGATCCAGGAGTCGGACAATAAAATAAAATATATTTTTCATTTTTTTTAAATAAAAAACGACGTTGCCCGTGATTGGAAATATGGCCAATAGGCAATATTCCTGTTACCTGTCATATTGTGGGACTATTGTATATTCTGCTTGTATGTGAGTGTCCTCTTATGCCTCTGCTTACCTTTTCGGAGATACGGATGTAAAAAAAATATATTTCAGAGAAAAAGGTTCCTATCAACGCTAGAGTAGATATTTTCTAAAAAAAGAGCTGTCGAAGATTTTTTTTGCAGAACTCGGGCTTGGGATCAGACGTTTTTTTTTGTAAAATAATTAGTTGTTTCGTCGACTTTCGTTTCACTAGTTGAGTTTGTAACTATGTGAAAAATTAAAATGGTTTTGTTAGTTTTCTTGCAGGCGAACGGGATAAAAAGTATCCTATGTCTGTTTTCTGGTTCTAAGCTATCCTACTTTTCCCATTTATTTTCAGCCAATTGATTTAGCTGTTCTTGAGTTAGGAATAGAGTAAGTTACACGAATTTCTTTTATATATACAGATGAGGAATACGAGTAGATACGTATATACAATAGCAATAAATAATAAACATTTTGAGCCAGCGACTTACGTTCATCAAGAACTTCTTCTGACTATTATAATTTCCAGTTCTGTTTAAAATTAAAAAGGAGAGTGCTATTACCTACTAACACATTAAAATGGATACGAAATTCTGAAAAAGGTGCGCCTATTTTTCGTTATACGATTTATAATTTTATGTTATACAGTCTGTGTTTATTGATTATATAAACATTCATCGTTGTTTTGTTTTATTATTCATTATTATAATATATCATTATTTATTTATTATATTTAGGGTTCCATGACAAAATGATTCAAACTGCAAATGAAAACTCTTTTGCAAAAATTGAACTACTGCAATTCAAAATATATTTCTAACTGACTCTGAAAAGGAGGAAGCTATTTATTCGAGTGCATGTTTGTATTTTCTTAACCGATTTTGATGGTTCATTATTGGAACCATGACCTATCTAGTCATAATTCTGATGTGGTCCAGTATTATTTTATCAGGATCCGAATAGCTACATTTGATTTGTACTAAATAAAAATTAAATTTCTTATGTTTATTTCAATGATGTCAAACAATGAGCTGATGAGGATCATCTATTGTTGTCATTAGAAAAAAGAAATTATTTAACTCAACAAAACCAAGTTTTAATATCTTTAACGCACACAATATACCCTATGTATGTATGTATGTAGTATGTATTATGTATGTAGTATGTACCCAAAATGTACCATAGTTTTATATTATGTCAACTTAATTAGTCAATTGTAATTTTGGAACAAATTTTTCATCTCGTTTAAAGGGTACCTAAGATAATTAAATATAATGTAGCAAGCATAAAAATATTAAAATGCTCTATTTAACATGCACCACCTGTAATTTAAGGCATGTTTTATTCTTATATAGAGTTTAGAAAAATTATGCTTAAATTCAGTAGAACTTACAAAAGACTTCAACGCGTACACATCATGAGTCACATTTAGGTACTCTCCAATATATGCAGAGTGTGAGTTTTGGAAATAGCGAGAGACTAAAAATGAGAAAATTAGCTAAATCTAAATTTCTAAAAAATAAGATCAGTTTGAAAGACATTTTGAAATGTCACATCTTATAATTATTATAGAATACAACTCACACTGTCTTATTGAAAAGCAGATATAAGGTATGAGTAACGTTAAGTTAATATTATAGTCTGTATCACAGTGTAATAAAGGCTGTTATACCATGTTGAACCCTTAAGTTTATGTTTATGAATAAGACGGAGAGGGATTATAGAAATTGTAAAGAAGCATACATCTTTCTTTTTATTAAAAAGTACTCGTATACGTTACTTACAAAAATCACAACTATTATTAATCCATTTCCAATATGAGGCTATGAAAGTAAGTTTTCTCGTGTTTTTTGCATCAATTTTACGGAATATCCTCTCCGATTAAAGTACGATAATGTTGAGTATCAGCATGACATACGGCAGACGGAGTTGTTATAAGACTCTACACCTAGTCACCTCGTGTGCCTGATTTCTTTAGAGAAATTAGTCAAACTAGGACATTATAAATAAGCGCAGTATTTTAATTTGTAAAACAGTTTATCAATATAAAATAAACCTCCCGGCTTCTAATTTAGCTTGTAATGTGATTAAATAGAGTCGACAGTTGCGAGAACCAATCTCTGCGTCATTTTGCACTGCTATTAATACTATACTAGCGGTTCGCCTCTGCTTCGCACGGGTGTAAATATACTTATAAACCTTCCTCTTTATTCACTTTTTTAAATCCGTTGCGTAGTTTTAAAGATTTGCTTAAATCTTTAACAAAGGGACATAAGGACAGAGGAAGCGACTTTGTATTATACTACGTAATGACTAGCTGCTTGCCAGAGACTTCTTTAGCGTAGAATAGTTACGATTTTCACCCAAGCTTTCATCCACAATTATAGTACTTTGAGGGTTGATTTTTGAAAAAAAAATTGCCTATGTTTAAACGCAAATCTTTATTTAATGCGTGTCAACGTTCACTAAAACCGCATTAGTCGCTTAGCCATAAAAGAGCAACAGACATACAGTCTTTCGCATTTATATTATAATATACGTAGTAAATATAAGTAATATAGTTCATATGGTGTATAGCACGCAAAGTATATAATAACAACTCTGATGGAAATGCAGTCTAATGCTTGAAGCATTTGATACCATAGTCACGTTGCCTATAACGTATTTTTTATGTAAGAGGTTAGCGAAAAAGCGCAAGGATTTCTTGGTGGTAAGAGAAAACCATGGTCTATCGACATTATAGATGTTAACAGAACATGATAGAGTCATTGTGATATATCACAGATATTGCAACATCCTTTTACGTCTACGGAACCTTCCTTTTACGTAACACGTGCTCTTGGCCAGAATCATAGCACAAATGCTCGTACAGTAACAAACGAGGTGCGGTCGATTGAATTTCTTATGCTAGAACATAATATCGCGTGAGGCAATTAGCACAAGTAGCCGGAATATGGGTCGGCGGTGGCAGTCGAGGGTCTGTCGAGCCAGCGGTCACCAGCATTCATCGCCGACATGGAACACTTAGTGAGTACTCTTCCGGAATAAATAAACTATATTTCCTTCATATTTAATTCTGGATTTAGATTTAATCCTAAGTCTTAATTAATATTATAAATGTAGTGTGTTTGTTTTTTCTTCTTTTACATCACAAGTAATGTTTTGGTGTAATTTTTGTGGGGGATAGTAGGCTACAGAGTGACATAGGTTACTTTTGATCCCCAAATTTAAACGAGTTCCCAGGGGAGAGCTAGACAACTTTAATTGGTTACGATTAGTTTTATTAATTATTTGCGATCAATCTCTAGTCAAACTTAATTGGATGATAAAAAAACTCAAATTGGTGATAATTTAATATAAATTTTCAAAATTTATGTTAAGAAAAAACTGCATTTTTCGCATATTTTTTTCGATGTATGTGACAACAACCACATATTACATAAAAACATTTTATTTAATGTTTTCTACACACTATTACAATAAATTACCAGTCAAATATTTGACTTTTATGGATTGACACTCTATTGCTTATCACCATCAATGTTATCCATCTTATATCATCCAATTAATAAGTTGAGCTTTGATTAATTATTGCGCATATCTATGAAGCATCAACCTTTAAGTAGAATTAAATTATTCCTCTTGAGGATCTAAACATTCATGCTATCTAGCACCCATAGAGATCAGCAAGGAAACTTGAATTCTACCACGTTCGGCTAGTCAGTCAGTCGTAGATTACATCTAGATTTAATCCATGTTTTCAATTTATATTATTATCTAATTAAATATTTACTTTATTGAAAAATGATGATGCTGGCAACACTTAAGACGGCAAGAACTAACCGCGCCTGAAAGGTAATTTACTGTCTGAAATCAGTTATTGTAATAACAGTTCAATAATATTTAGTATGTATCATGAAATTATGGCATAGGGATGTGACGATCCCATAGACTAAAGGTCACCACCACCATCCACAAATCCACTAATGTTGATTACAATTTCACGAGTGTAATCGAAGTGGGAGTCAGGGTCCAGTAATAACTAATCTTTACAAATATATTACCACGTAATGCATTTAACACTGAAATAAGAGTTGCTGGTGAAAACGTAGTAGTCTGTAATAACACTAAAAAATATTTTATGCATTTGCATATGCGAATATTCAAATGCATTTACTCGTAATCCGTATCTAGTCATGAAGACCTTGGAGCTAAGCTAAAAATGAAAATTTCGATAGAAGAAAACATATCTTGTATAGTTTTTAGGATTTTCTTGCAGGAAAAACATTTATTGTCAAATATTTATAGTAATTACTAACTTAATAGAATTGAAGTTATCTTGGTTGTCGAGGGTTTTTTTTTGTCATTTCTTCTCCTGCCTGGTTAGGTTTAGAAACGGTGGTAGTACAAGGCAGATAGGTTAAGGTCCTGGTTACAGGAGAATGTGTTTTGCCGCTTTTTCTCCTGACTGGCTAAGGTTTGGAAAGGAAGGTAAAATTTATAGACTGGTTATAAATATAAATAATAAGCTTAAAAGTTAAGATATGTATAATTAATTATTTTTTTCATAAACTAAGTATTTGCACACAAAAATGTGGTAGAATATGTTAGTACACTTAGAAAATATTATATTCTTGTATCATCTTGTCAACTTACATGTTCCGCAAATAAATTATTTACATTTCATTTCGTAGGGATATAATAATCTGTGGTATAACTTCTTTAGAAAAGACATTTTTTATGTAGTTACAACAAAGAGTAAAGTAGGTAACTGTCCATAAAGGAAAGGTATAATATTATTATGACGTATTATATCGACAGCAATGTTTCACACATAATATAAGTAGGTAAATCGAATGTCAATGTAAAATTAAAATATTTCTTTTTTACTAGTTTATCTTTTCAGTTCATTATCCACCAATTTTATGTAGTCAAAGCTTCAGTCTGAAAAATACTGACATTTGACTCTATCCCCAGTTGAAGAGTAATGTTATCATCATTTTTAGTCTCATTGTATAGGTATAATATTATACTCTGGTCTTATTTATTTATTTATTTCAAAAAACTTAACATGACAGTTACATACTTCCAACACCATTTTCCACAGACTAGTAAGAGAACTACATGTTCCATTTTCATGTTAATCAGAAAGAATTGCAAAATAAATTAAGGTTAAAATTATGCTCTGTTGTAGCGGTCCGATGTTGGCGTTGACTACATGAGGTTCCGGGTTCGGTTTCTGGGTAGGGAATACAAACAACGTTTATCGGGATTGGTTTTGTGCCCGGTTGGCGATAGGCTTACTATCTATCGCCATATAATAGTATAAAATACACTCTCTGTCTCGTGATCACCTCTGTCTGACTTCTCTTGACACCAAATCTGACTTGACTTCTGGAGGCCACGGATTCATTAACCAGGTCGGGCAATAAAAAAAAAGAAAATATGTATTTTAAATTTTATAATAAAAATAAAGTAGCCCATGATTGGAAATGTGCCCGTTTGGTGATAGGCTTGCCACCTTTCACATTATGGGACTTAGTGTCTTCGGCTAACAGTTGGTACCCTGGTTGTGCCTCTGTCTACTTCTTCGGGGATATAGGCAAAGATACTAAAATATTCTTCACTAAACATACTTGATATTACTTGTAATAAGAAGTATGTTTGATAATCTGTTTACTAATTAAACTAGAATACTTAATTGTCTAGCAGAAACAAGTTACTTAAATTTTACATTTTTACAGATCTGGGTCCTGCTTATATCGATATACGTCTGCGCGTATAGCAGCGCGTATGAGCCGGTCAACTGGGTACTGGATCGTCATCGCAGCACGCATCCCGCGCGACTGCCCGCGTACTCGCGCGACTTCCTTGACGAGTACGAGCCGTACGCGTATGCTGCCATCCCCATCCACTCGCCCATGCCTCTTCTACACGTAATTTCACCCTCCAACTCTAAACCGAGACCCAAAAAGTACACCCGTCCGATACCACAACAAGAACAGTATGTGTATTCTTCAGATGAACAGTCGCAAGAATACAGCCAGGAAGAATATTCTGATAGTATACCCAGACCAAAATACTCTAGCTATTATGAAGATGACGCCCCAGTGTTAGTGTATGCTCGTCCTAACAAAAAAGGAGGATACACTTATCGCAGGCCTTCCGCGTCCACCAGTTTAAAGGGTAGTTTAGTTCAGCCATCACATGAACCATTTGTCATTAGAATTCACAAATACAGACTGGTTAAGGATTAGGTTCTCATACTATAAGTCGCTGGTTTTGCATAAAATATTCCAAGTGTCATTAGTGAGTACAAAGATGAATCTTGCAAGGGAATATTTAATCGCAAAATTCTTATCGACGACAACTTTGCCATTTTAGATTTGTGGAATACTTCAAATGAGTTTTCTGAGACTAAAATATACACAGAATAAGGATATGAATTTAACTCACTGTGAATAAATTATTAGAATATTCTTCTACCCTCTTTTTAACTACTTATTTAATTATGAAACCTTTATTCTTCGATGCTAATGTTATTGATTCAGCCATCCTTTAAAACATAACTTTTACTATGTCCCGCGAAAAGTGCGGCTATCATCCGTGTCCATGTTTGACCTTGACCTTATCCTTTTATCCTAATTTGATGATTCTGCCCTAACACAATCCTTTTATCTCAAGGGATAAATGTGTCAAGTATTATTTTAAAAATCAATTTAAGGCTACGAATTGCACCTTAAATTTTAAAGCTTTACTAATATTTTATGAACGTCAACCACTCTATAATAAGAACTCTGATGAAGTCATTCCTATATCTATAAAGGCAAAGATTTTCTGGACTTAAGAATCTATAATAAGGCAACAGTTACAAAATTATGTGTATTTTGATATGTAAATTAAGTTAAGCTTAATCTAAATTTAGTCAATAAAATAATGTTTTCAGTCAAGTTTTTGTTAGTTTTAAGTTATTTGTAACTTATGTTTGTATATTTATTAAATTATTTGTACATAACAATTAAGATTAAATATGTAAATTAATCCAGTGTTACCATATATAAATTTATTTAACACGTTGTTTGTTTTAATCAAACTACCGCTATAAACACTTTTATTAATCTTGATCCACTTGATATCAAAATCTGTATGTTATTTTTAAAATTAAAATACTAAGAAGATATTTCGAGTTAAGTTATCTTGTTAGAAAACTGTTAGTATACTTGTAGTATAGAAACCAAATAAGTAATTGTCAAACTTTAAGTGGGTTTCAACTCCTTGACATTTCAACTCCTTGACATTTCAACTCCTTGACATTTGAGACTCCTGGTTTTTGGAATACAAGTGTCAAATTAAACGGATCATCACACGGGCTTTAAACCTATACCGATTTACCTCATTTGATTGTACGTTGTCACATCTGAATTTCGTGTTGATATTGAGTGAAATTAGTCAATTTTGGTGGCATTTTGTACAATTTTATTCAGTGAAAGTGCACAAATGAAATAATCATGAAGAAATTAGTGTATCGTGTATTTCCTCATTGCCGCCAAATCTCATTACATGAGCTTGAGTAATGAGGCCACCACTTTACCCAAGAGCCTGACATGACTTTCTGACGACTTATGATAATAATGACTAATTATATTTAATTAAAATTGATATAAAAGTTGATGCAAATTTCTACTTGACTAAAGGCAAAATACTAACGTGAAGGCCAAAATCTAAAGAAAAAAAAACTTTTGAATAAATTGTTTAATACTGTTTCGACCATGTCAGCTTCAAACAAAAAAAACACATCTATTTCGGTCTATTTGCATAGGAGCTGTGATGCAACAACATACAGTCGCATTGCTAACACACTCTTTTCGGAGTCGGTTGAGAAAGATATACTGGAATTACGAGGAAACCATATTTTAGTAGCGTTTTATTTATTAAGCCTATATTATAATTTAAATAAACGAAAGTAACTTATTACCATAGCCTTACTATGGTAATGAAGTATGTGAACATTTTTAGCTATTTACAAATTATACATAATTGCATAATATACACTGGTAGCAATCTCATTTGTTTGTAGCACAAAGGCAAACAACCAGAAAAGTCACCTATGTTATGGCGTCCACTTCTACAGACACCGAAGATGTTAATGATGCGTTGTTAACCTAAAGCTTTGACCTTTAAGCGTAAGATAGTTTGTCGACTATCTCATTTTTTGAATTGAAACATGACAAAGGTGAGCACTGGTGTTGGGGTTAAAAGAACAAGTAAGGCGGTGGTCCTAAATAACATATTTTTAAAATTGAAAAATCATAACACCAGTTTCAAAACGAAAAAATCCGCATCGAAATCGGTCCATTCTTTTAGGATTTAAGATGCCACAGACACGTCAAACTTATAACACTCCTCTTTCTCCGTCGGGGCTTAATGACTGAGTCATTAAATTCAATAATACATTATTAGACTATTTCACTTGCGGTGTTGGGATAAGTGACAAAATATTAATTTCTCATTTGTCTTAAATCAGGAAGTTAATCTACTTATCTTGCCTAATTCATCATCAACTATATCATTATTTATGCTTAGAAACTGCAAAGAAACCGTGACTAAGTAAAATAAAACTTTATCTTTGAAATTGAAAAATTTAATTTCTCTTTACCTTAAAAGCTAAGACAGATTATGTATAAGATCAATAGCCCTCAGAAACTTGTACATTCAAAATCACATGGCATTGGACTATACATGGTATTTTACGCATCATTTCGAACGTTTTGTCGTAATAATGGTATCATTTGTTCGAATCTATATATTTATACGTGATGCCAAAACTTTGGACCCCTTTTTACAAAAATTGCGCGGACGCAGGAGCATAAAATTTGGCACGCTTATAGTTTTATATGTAGGAGAAGTGCAGAACGCTAATATTTTTCAGTAATAATGCTTATATAGTACATTAAATCAATAAATAAAACATTACCTACACTACCATGCATTTGAAACACACAAACAAATATATTGATGATAACGATGAAAGATCACAGATGGCGCACTAACTATTCAGGAAACAAAGTAGTTGGTCTAGAGAAACGAAGATGACGTTCTTATCAACAAGATATTTAAATTTATAATGGTAGAATTTCGATCACCGACACCGGGCGACAACTAGTTCCATTAAAAAGTTCCTGATTAGCGTATGAGCCTACATCTGTCGTTGCTATACCGCGATTTTATATACCGACAAGCCTGGCTCGTGGCTTATCATATTTGATAGATATCATACTCAGCTCACATTCACAGAATAAGTAATAGTACTGCGTACAGAAGACGCACTGATGTACGCAAGCAATCGCATGCAAACGCATGCAAATTGTCAAAATGAATGTACGTAAGGCTTAATGCATTGAACAAAAAGGCCGATTTACTGAAAAACTCACGCGTTCTTATTAAAATATGACCGATTATACCGGCATATGAATGCCATGATTGATTTGACCACCTCGTTGGTCGAGGGGTTACACACCTAACTCCACCGACCAACCCGGACGGGGGCAAGCATTTTTGTGAAGAATATTTAGATGTTTACATTCCCAAGTCTGGTTGTTTATTAAATTTATTTTTTCGGTTATTATTATTATACAATTCCAATGTATAAGAATCGTTGACAAACACCCATAACACAAGCATATAATTTACGTACATTAAGATTATATTCAATTTGTGTAACTTGTCTAGGGATATTTATTTGTATATTAAACTTACTTTTGCTCGAGGCCTAACATCCTGGCCTCAGGTTGGCAACGCACCATTACCACCTTTGGTGTCTCTAGGCAGCGTGAATTTCTTTCCATCAGGAAATCCGTCTGCTCTTTTGCCTTCCAATATCATAAAAAAATATATATATGACATTGGTTGCGTCGAGTAGTTGAAATAATTATCACGACATGATGTCGATTATAGATTTTAATACTAGTTTTGGTGTGAGGGGATTTTCAAAAGGTACCGCCCTTTATTCGAATAACCACCCTTCTTGGAAACTTCGGTATTGGGTCGTACGTCGATCACCCAATTTACGTTTTGTATGGAATTGGAGTTACAAAGCTTGTTTTTTCAGACAAAAAAACCTTTGCCTGGTATTTGACTATTATTACCGCTGCTAACCTAACCTAATCAAATAAATAACATGAGTTCTTGCTGACCAAATCATCACAAATGCACATTTTATCGTAAATGTGTATACGATTTTAAACCATTACTTAAAAAGTTAAGTAGGTACATCACCACCAAGGTGACGGACTTCTCGGTGAGTACAAGAAGTGTGGGTCCTCCATTATTTTAGAGGGATGGATCATCTTCGGCACTGACATCATTTTTGGTACCGAGAGAATTTTTTGCACTTGAAACATCTGAAAATTAACAATTAATTTTTATTAGGAAACGTACTTATACTACGTAACCCGTTTAGGGTTAGGGAGGGAGGTCTTTAAAATACTGTCCAAATAATTAAGACCAGTCACGAGAGGGACAGGGGTGACAAATTTTTGTTACGTAGTCGATTTCGCCAATAGAAATTTCGGACTATGATCGAATATGGCGCGCAATTTTGAGTGCTTCTCAAACTCACAGCTAGTGGCGCTGACGTAAGTATATTCTCAGATAAAGTATCTCCAGTACATTGATACGTCAGCTGATTGAAAACAGACACAGGTGACAGGCAGTTTGTTGTTTAGTGAAGTTGTCGAGCAAGTCCACGAGAGTCTACGTTATACAATAATTACTATGTAAAAACTTGAAAGAGTGGTTACCGACGGGAGGGAGGGGTCGAACTCCAAAAATCTTAAAAAATAAGTCACGTCGTCACGTTCTCTTATGTAACATAGACTTACATTTTATTCAGGGGCTTAATTAAAAAAGTTAAAAGTATTTAAAATTGTAGCATGCAAGAAAGGCACTTCCCTAAGTTGATCTGAGTAAAATATGGAATACTCACGGCTTTGCCCGCGTACCAATTTATATTCTTTTATAAACTGTTGCTTATATATTATTCTGATATATAAACTACATTCCTGTTAAATTTCATCTAAATCCGTTTAGAAGTTTTTGCGTGAAAGAGTAACAAACATTCATTCATTCTTACAAACTTTTACAGTTATACAATTAGTAGGACTACTTTAAAACTTATTAAAAACCAATTCTCACTAAATGACCTTGAATAGAGTGGCCACCACTTTATCCTAGACCCTAGCATGACATTCTTTAACGACTTATGCCTAATCCTACTAATATTACAAAAACGAAAATTTGTGAAAATGGATCGACGTTTGTTACTCTTTCACGCAAAAACTACTGAACGGATTTAGATGAAACTGCACAAGAATATTGTTTATACATCAGAATAACACAAAGACAGCAATTCATAAAAAATATTCTTTAGGACGAGGGCAAGGCCGGGGGTAGAAGCTAGTTTTAAATAACTAAAATCCGAATTTGTTAAACCGATTAATTTGGTGGAACGCATACTATGCTTGCATATGACAGATGCTAGCGCCAATGCCAAAAACTATAGAAACATCATATGTGGTGTTTTTATGCAATATGTAGGTACTATTAAAATTTCTCCGTGTTGGTCCGGGCTCCTTTGTAGAATAGACCATCTGCCCTCCTTCCAGGCAGCTCGTAAAAGGTGAGCATAGGCTTACCGTCACTAACAGCGTGACATCTGACTAGGTGGTAGAGTTTTGCAGCGATTCACCCGGATTGGTACCACCGCCTTACCTATTCCTGTTCGGAATTTTCCGGTTTGGAGTAAGGTAGCCGGTAAACTTACTTTTGCTCGAAACGTAACATCCCTCAGGTTGGCAACGCACCATTACCACCTTTGGTGACCCTAGGCGGCGTGAATTTCTTACCATCAGAAAATCCATCTGCTTGATTGCCTTCCAACATCATAAAAAAAACCAAATTTGAAAAATATATGCGTACCTTCGGAACCTCTACGACTTGCTTATACGCGATGATTTTTGTGACAGGAGCAGCTTGTTCGTAGGTGTAGCGAGCTGGTGCATGGCTCACTTCTTTTCTTAGCCCGTGATCGTCTTCATCCATAAAACTGAATCTGTATAGTTGATGACCGAGGCCCCTATTAAAGTCCTGTTCAAGACCACCGCTAGTATGACTGTGATCACTATGGTCAAAATTATCATGGTTGAAATCAAGGTGGCTGTAGGCATCTTGATTGATATCATGGTGGTTGAAAGCTTCATGGCTGATATCACGGTGGCCGAAGTCGGTATGACTGAAATCACCATAACCGAGGCTCCTGTATTCGTATTCTTGGTTTTCATGTCCAACGCCAAAGGTTTGATCGTGGGTATACGGGGCAGAATCGTAGTTGAGGCCAATTTTGCTTAAGTCCAGGCTGTACCCTGAGGGAATGTTGTGTAGAAAGTTACGAAAATCATGTCTCCCCTTTGGAACACCAATCGCCGATGCCGCTACAAGAATGACGTAAACCTGCCAATACATTAAGCAATTATTAAAAAATATTTTTCTGTTCTCTGGATGGATTTTTTTAATATGTCAGCGAACAAGCACACGGGTCTCCTGTTGGTAAGATACCATAGATGTTAAAGGCGCGTCACAGTTCTGCGGCCGGGATGTTAATATTTATTTTGCCGGAATTATTCCATAAGTTTAAAGGCTGCCGTACCCTCCGGACCAGAACATGGCCTAGTCATTGTGGTGGCATAAATAGGTAAGGTTGTGGACCTACCCGGGCAAGTTGCTGTAAAGTAGTGGTCTTGTTGGTGTCGTTCTATATTTTAATCCGTGCTCGCTTCTTACGAACTAAACAGCCAATAGGCACATCTTCTATTCTACTAAGCGAACCCGAGGCAATACGGAAGGGACTGACACCTACATACATACATATCTTCACGCCAAGTCCCTTACGAGGTAGGCAGAGAGTATCGAGTGCCAGACCTCACGATCCTGACAAACCTGTCTTGCTTCCTTCACATTCATAACCCTTTTCATACAAACACGCCGGTTTCGGAGACTCTTGACACCACCCTCGGATAATATCCGATTGATCTGATCGTGAAATGTCAACTTTGGTCTCCCCGGGTACCTACATCCATCCACATTCGCATTGGATATCTGCTTTGTCAATCTTTCATCTGTCATTCTTTCCACATGACCGAACCAGCGGAGCATGCCCTTTCGCATTTTAACACCAACACTTTCTTTCAACTGACACCTATTTTCACAATGCCATCCCTAATGATGTTATTTTAAGGTTTCCTTATGTATGCCTATTGCTGCTTAAGGAAACCTAAAAAGTTAGATAGTAAAGAATCTTAAGATCACATTATGTTCGTCAGGCAGTTTTTGTTTACATGGTTTTTGCCGATAGCTAAATCAAGTTTAACATTTTTCATCATTTACGGACATTTGTTATACTATACTAAAAATAAAGAGGAAATATTTGTTTGTTTGTATTAGGTAGGCTCGGAAACTACTGGACCGATTTGAACATTATTCATTATTAGAAGCCGACATTATCCGTAATCTTCCGCCGAACATGAGCTACATTTATAATTACAAAAAAATAGGGATTACTACCAAAACTGCTACAGAGTAACACAGGGTCTAAAATAGGTCAGTTATAAAATATCTTTCAGCGCAAGCGTTTTGGAAACTATTAATGATAGAAGAAAAAAGAGTTCTACAATAATTAAGAAAGTATTAATATCTATAAAAAAGTTCAAAGAATATAAAACTTATACTTGATACATGTAATAGGGATGACTATTCACAAAATAGCGATTTAGTTCCAATTTTGAATACTGACACAGAGCCCTGACCATGAGTTGACGGCTTGTCAAGTTTATTATATTATTTAGCAGTAAACTATTTATTTGAAAACTTTGAACAGCGCCTCTGTTAAGCTAAGAGAAACACATTTTTAGACCAAAAATGACATAGATTTCGACACATAGCTCAAATGTAATCTATGCTAACTCATGGTAAAGGCTCAGACAATATGGTGATGCTATATTAAAAGCATGACATGGGTGACATTGGATTATTTCTTTTATTAATTGCTTATTACATACATACATACATATCTTCACGCCAAGTCCCTTACGGGGTAGGCAGAGAGTATCGAGTGCCAGACCTCACGATCCTGACAAACCTCTTGCTTCCTTCACATTCATAACCCTTTTCATACAAACACGCCGGTTTCGGAGACTCTTGACACCACCCTCGGATAATATCCGATTGATCTGATCGTGAAATGTCAGC
>NJDC01000265.1:173831-198069 GCA_002245475.1 Calephelis virginiensis | reverse complement strand
AACTTTTTAGTGCGCTATCTTTTATCGCTATCATCAATATATTTGTTTATGTGTGTCAAATGCATGGTAGTGTGAGTAAAGTTTTATTTATTGATTTAATGTACTTTACAAGCATTATTATTGAAAAATATTAGCGTTCTGTACTTCTTCTACACATAAACTATAAGTGTGAAAAATTTTATGCTCCTGCCTCCGCGCATTTTTTGTAAAAAGGGTCCAAAGTTTTGGCATCACGCATTACTATATAGATTCGAAATATATAATCAACGCGCACTTGGCGTCTTTTCAAAAAGAAAAGTGGCATTAGAAGGTAATAAAAGTCGTGTGGTACTCGTAAACTACCGCGATAAAGCTATTGCATAAGCAGGCATGAGTCACCAGATATAAGAGTGCGCAGAAACGCCGATACAACCAATGCCACCCAGAGGACCAAACTAAACTGAACTAAACTAAACTAAACTAAACTGAACTTAAGAGACAAGCGTGATCAAAAACTCATTCAAAGTTCTGCTATTCATCGATAGATGGCAAAACTAAAAATTATCACCGCTGTGCCGGTCGGAGTGCGGGGTGTTAGGTTATTTTCGTTACGGAATTTCTGGATTCGGTCTCCACGCTCAAGGCCCGCGATAGAAGCTAGTTCAAAAATAAAAAAATACATGACGTGTCTTATTGACACTAAATATACTTTGTTAGACTGAATCTGGAATATCAGTAATTAGATCTGTGGTGTAAAGTTTAGCTCCTAAACCGGAACACACCAAAGGCGAGCACTGACTACTTATTATTTCAGAAGCTTAATATATACACGAGTAATGAGGGCAACGCCGCAGGCAACAGCTATTTTTACACAAATTGCAACACAATATCGTTATCGCCTCTGCTGTGGTCTAGCGGTTCAGTTGTTGGACTTGAACGCATGAGGGCCCGGGTTCGAATCCCGGGTCTGGCAACAAAAAGAAAATTGGGTTTTTCGAATTTTCTAATAAAAAAAATGTTGCTCGGGTTAGAATATGTGCCCGGTGGGCGATAGGCTTGCCACCTATCACATTGTGGGACTTAGTATCATCCGCTAGTCATGGATGGCCTGGTTGTGCCACTGCCTATCTCTTCTAGGATATGTGCTTGAAGATACTTTACTTTACTTTACAATATCGTTGACTAACAGTGGAAACTAGTATAGTTAATAAGAGAAGGACGATTTAAATATCTATTTTGATTTATATATTTTTTCCCATATCAGTCTGTATTCTATATGTGGAATAGACCGTATGCCTTCCTGGCAGGCAGCTCGTACGAGGGCGAGCATTGGCTAAATAGGTCGATTCTAACAAACCCACTAATGGTAGAATCAAGTGCAACATGACCGGATAGCTAACCGGATGTAAGGGACCGGGTAGGTGGTGAATTTGAACATTTGCTCTAATATGCAATCACAGTACAGCGACACATCTATAGCATTTATGATGTATATAGGCCATGGCTTTCTTTTACCTACAGAACATCCTTGCCAAAATGTGCATGCTTGTTTGCTGTCATATAACAATTAAAAATATCACATTCGAAATTTTAATTTAGAATATTATTCTTGGAATAGAAAATTGTACAAAATTATGTTTCTAAAGCCAATTGCGCGATTCCGGGTTAACTATTTAATTCTGAGTTAGCTTCTTACTAGTTTTAAATCTCTTTGAATTTGCTAGATTATTTCTTTACTAAATTTAACCCCGGAATGTACAAGTGACCCTTTGTTTACCGGATAATTACAAATAAATAACTTACCTGGTTTTGCGAAAAAATATTAAGAAAACACACAAATAACAAACAAAAATTTAACCTCACTAGCCTAGAGCAGACAACAAAGTTGCTTCACTACAGGATCGTGAGGCAGACGACAATTTTTTGGCTATTTAAAATAATAACAGCTTTTTCTATGTTAGTCGCAGAACACGTGAACCATATAGAGATAACAGACATGGTAGAGAACTCCAACAGCCTATGCACACTACATTTTTTCAGACGTCTAGCTACCGGCCCTCATTTCCTTTAATTAGGCCGATATTCTATAGCCTATACTTTTTGAAACGCATTTCGTTAAAGGCGAATATCGGTTCATTTGGCATTACCACCGTGACTATATGGTAGAATTTACCTAGGACTCACCTAGGTTGGTACCACTCCTTTATATATTCCTGTCATTTCAAGGTATGACCTTATAATAATGTATCCTAACACTGAAGAAAGTATAGTAGTTGTGTCCATTTAAGAATATTAAAATTGGCTTCCATTTCATTTACATTCATATTAAAGCGTAAAGAAAAAAACTTTGCACATTTCTGCCGTACCGTGGAGTATGTTAAAATGAGGAAATCATAAAACAAAGAAATGCATAAAAGAAAAAAAAGTTGTAGCATATATAGCGCCTTGTTAATGATTTTTACGTTAGGGAAAAATGCAAATGTTTACAAATGCAAAAAAAAAATGCAATTAATTTATAACGAGAACATTACATAAGCGTGTGTATTATTTAATAGTATGCCATAATTTCAAGAAACTGCAGAGGTAGGCAGCGATATATGTTTGTAGGGTTTTCTTAGACCTTATTATGCATACAGCCTCAGAAGGTCCTAGCTCCTAACCTTGACTCTTAAACCATGACCATTTTTTTAAATCCTTGAATAATTAATAATTGTTCTTGTATTTTTAGATAAAAGCAATAACAATTTAATTTAAAAATCTGCTTTACATATCATGTAAAAACGATGTCGGCCATGACAGTATTAAGATAATTTGTGTTATTACGTCATTAATTATGTGTCGTCTATATAACATTAGTCTTAAACAAAGGCATAACTTATTCGAGTAAGTGAGTAAATATTATCCTTTTGCATAAAACTAGCGCTGTCTGCGACTGAAGAAATGCCATGTGCATCGACCCTAACGTTATAGCGGCAAAATAGATAATCGGGTACATATTGAGTTGGATTCTCTTTCGCATAACCTGCCCTTACGGTTAATAACGTATCAAACAATTAACATTTGAATAAAAATTTACACATTTTTCAACAATGAACGAATTTCCTGATAATATTTTAAACCCCGACCAAAAACGAGGGGTACATATTATAATTTTGATCGGTCTGTGTGTGTGTCTGTCTGTGGCAACGCAGTTCTTCAACGGATTTTTTAAAAGTGAAAACTTCTTTAGCGGCGTTGCGCACTTTTTTTGTAACGGTTAAAAACTTCTTAACTCGCGATAAGACACGTGACCTGATCGAAAATTCGTAAGACAGCGCAGGGCGCTTGCACGAATATTCGTTTTGTCGTGTTTGTGTACGATAGCGCAATAAATGAATGTTGTATTCGACCACATAAATGATAGTACTTTCATACTGTTAATTAAAGCAATTCGTGCAAAATTATTCCCTAACCATTCCAAAATATCAAAAATGCACAATGTTAATATTCAAGTTTTCACTTCTGCCGGCATTACCGGAGTGCAACCCGTCGTTTATTTTATTTGAAAGCTGTAATCGATATTGTTTTTAGCTATATTTTGTGGATATCTGTAAAGGCGTTTAAAGTCATCAGCTCATTTGTATGCATCGGAATGGATATAATACGGGTACTTATTTCACTTTTAAGCACAAGTGAGAGCTAACACTTGATACACTAACGAGTGCTGGTATAACTGAGCTGGTCCGATGATGGAGCTCGAAGATGGGATACGTAACCCTGGCATGCCTGCTGGTAAATCCATCGAGTTTGGACTCATTCGATTCTCCCTAACTAGATCTGTTCCTATTTTCTGATGATAAGAACTTGATGACCAGGGCCTGATGATTGAGCTGGACGGGATCGAAGTTTATAATTAACAGTAATTTATTTAGTATTTTGTGCAGTTTAACAAAAGCATAAATTTGAAAACTAACGTGGTTGAGAACGTTGTTATCAATCATTTGCAGGCGTTGAAGGTCATCAACTGACTTATAAGCATCAGAATAGATATTAGACGAATTATATGTAATTATTTCACTTTTAAACAAATGTGAAACCTTAGAGCTAAACAAACAACATCGTCTTAACTAAATCTGTTGATCCAGTTCAGTCTGGTCAGGACTTGATCACAGGGATATTATAAATTAACTGAGAGATGGCTGATGGATCATAGTTTAAAAGTTACGGTATCAAGTTTAAAAGTGGACTTTCTCTCTATCTCTCTCGCTGTTTGTGTATCAGGGGCATCATAGCTTTTGAACCGGCTTTACCGGCTGTCCTGCCCTCTGCACCAAACCGTGGCAGTCAGTATGAGATAGGTAATAGGCAAGGAGGTGGATACTTACCTGGGAAAGCTGCTGCACAGAGCTATACCACCAATGGTAAATATTTTGTGTAGACAACAAAATTGAAAAACCTTAACCAACTGAACCTGGAGTCTGTCACTTTAGTCTAAATAGGCACATCAAGATGAAAAATCATATGACTACAAATGTGCTTGGGAATAGCCGTTTCAATCTTCTAATGCAATGCAGTTTGTAGTTGTTTCTATACTTAGTTATTTATATTATTGTTTACCAAGTCTTAAAATTTGTAGTTTACAAATTACAGACATATTAACACTCAGTGTAAAATGACCAAACATTTGGAATCCGGAATGTAGAGAAACATTTGAGCGTTTAGTTAATCTTACTTATACATACATATACATATATTTATGTCAAATCCCTTTTACGGTAGGTAGGCAGAGAGTGTCGAGTGCCAAGTAAATGAAATCCGCCGAGTCAGCTAGTCACTACATAGTATAAAACAAAGGCACTTCTTCAGTCCCTATGTCCCTTTGTATACTTTAAACTTTAAAACTACGCAACGGATTTTGATGCGGTTTTTTTAATTGATAAAGTGATTGAAGAGGAAGGTTAATATATGTATTACATATTAGTGTAAAGCCGGGGCGGGCCGCTAGTATACTATTAATAAATAAAACTAACATATATAATACGATGTTTTGTATCTCATGATGTTAATATCACAAGTTAAAAATGGCAAGCTCACTAAGTTTCTTTAGCCAGATCATCACAGTGAGTGGCCGTGATGTCAATCCAGTGGTTTAAAAAGTAGGCATGCCCGTAAATACCAAAAGGTGTATGGACAACGTGAACAAAGTTTCCGTCCTGGAAAACCTTATTCAATAAACTGGTTAACTTCTTTGTACTGTTACTATTCCTGGATTCCATTAAAAATACTAAAAGATTAAAGACTTACTTGAAATAAATTGACTAAGGACTTTGTGTTGTGATTGTATTGTCACCATTGAAGTTTTTATTTTGAACAGCATTATTCACAAGAAAACGTGCCATTGCATCGACGTTGGTTTTAATATTACCTTTTTGTAGTCTCCGTGCATCTAATTTTAACTGCCGATAAACAAGTCAGTACCCTGGGATCTTTGCAGTTGGAATAAAGGTACTTTCCGCTCCATTTCTTAAATTCCTTAACAAGGCAGGCTTTTCTTGTCTTTATATCTAACTTGCAAGAAATAAATTTGAAGAGAATAGGTTTCTGGGCTTCTAATTAAATTGTTTTTCCCCGTGTTGGTCCGGGCTCCTTTGCATAATAGACCATCTGCCTTTTTGCCAGGTAGCTCGTAAAAGGCGAGCATAGGCCCATCGTCACTAACATACTGACATCCTACTAGGTGGTAGAGTTTCGCAGCAACTCGCCCGGATTGGTATCACTGCCTTGTCTATTTCTGACGCCATAACGTCAGTGCTTGCCATTGACGTGTTCCGGTTCGGAGGGTAAGGTAGCCGGTAAACTTGCTTTTGCTCGAGACAGAGCTCATTTTGGCAACGCACCATTACCAACTTTGGTGTCTCTAGGCAGCGTGAATTTCTTACCATCAGAAAATCCGTCTGCTTGTTTGCCTTCCAATATCATAAAAAAATTAAATAAAAATTACACACGGACAAAATTACTTCAATTGAATATAAATATCGCAATAACCTAAAGATTTTCAGAAAAAAATATCGCAGCTTGCATTCTCAGACAGCGGATATTTATTTCTAGCGGACTTTGACTGGCCGTAGTGTCAGTTAAGACGACGATTTCTTCGATAGACAATTTCGATTATGTGTAGTAGCCCTTGATGGTAAAAAATAATGGTGTTGACTGCATTACAAGATCAGAGCTCCATGTTTAAGCACGCACATTCATGTGATTTCTGAACGTGACCATTTTTAAAATGTTTCGTTTTTTTTAATCATAAATTTGATTTAGCATATTGAAGAAGTTGTTTTACGCGCACTGGGGAATAATCTATCCCACCGCTGCCTCCAGTTGTGATGGACCTCTTCCTGGATTTATTTTTAAATATTTTACAAGGGAATTAAGTATTTATTTGGAATAATTAACATTTCTTTCATTACTTTTTTTTATTCATTACTTTTTTTAACATTTCAACAAATTCACACAAAAAATAATCACTTTTTATAATACCAAATGTTATATTATATGCAGTGATATAATACCAAACTAAACCAGCTAACATCGTGGGAGCTGGAATGTCAGAGCCAAAAGTTTTTTTTACTTGAGTCACAAACCTGAGTATAAGGTCCAAGAAACTTGAAACTGAATGCAAGAACTTGATTAAAATAAGACCAGTTTGAACCGGACCGTCTCCAAGCGAGAGCATTCCGTAACATTAAGTGTGAGTCAGTTGGACGCAACTTTCATACCTATAAAAATAAAAAAAATAAGTTTGCTATGTTTTTTATTCGGCCAAATCATATGTCACTAGTTGCCTTATATCTGAATGCCTTTAGACTTACTTTCAAAATTATACGGGTTATATCTTTTCAAGTAAACTTCATACAAAGTTTGCTATGTATCTTTGGAAGTCCCGCCTCTTATTACGTAGTATTTATATACTCTTTGGTGTGAGTGTGAGCACAAAACCATATTTCTTGTATAAGTCGGGTTGTAAGAGGCGAGAAAAGCGAAATTGTTCGTTACCAACTAGACCACTGGTGGCAGAGTGTTGTGCAGCAAGTTTTCAGGATCAAACGCCTTACAGATTCCTGCCGTCTTAATGACAATGTCATGAGGTCCAGAGGGTGAGGAAGCTGGTATACTTGCACAATTGGCATAGCACCCTGGTCCCAGGGAAGAGACGTACTTACAATATCTGTGTTGTTCCATGACTGCGGTTATCTTTACCATCAGGGCAGCCATATGCTTGATCGCTATTTTTTGCCAAAAAATAAATAAAATATTTATTAAAAATATAGGAGTCAAACATATAACTTTTCCTTTTTTCCAAGTCAGTTAAAAATAATAAGAAAGTACTACATATTTGAATTGTTTGTAGAGAAAAAAAGTAGAGATTTTTTTTTTAGAAAAGAACAATAATTAATTATAATTTAACAATAATAAAAGTAAAATTAAATAAATTTTGGGTTCCGAGTAGTTTGTTTCGCAGTTTCTTCTTCTGACTGACTTATTTTGCATTCGGCAGCAGTTTAAATGAGGGTTTAAAACTTGCTGTGGACTTTATGGTGACTTTCCTATTTCTGACTGCCGAGGTTTGAAAACAGTGGCAACGTGTTGTAGATAAAAAGGTAAAACATAAACAAGACACATTTTTTTGTTTTTTTACTAAAATCAAAATTGTATGTATAAAAAAAAAATAATCTCATTACAGTAACAATTTCTGGTACAGCATTAATGGAATATGTTAAATAAAAAATATTAAATTTGAAATGACAGTAAATGAAAATACATTTACTTTCATTTCACATTTAATATTTTACTAGCTGCCTGCCCTCGCTTCGCTTCGGTTATTCAAGAATAAAAATCCTACTAATATTATAAATGCGAAAGTTTGTGAGTATGTCCGGGGAAGGGGGGAATGGAGTAAGCACGCATGTCTTTGCTACGCTTCAACGATATTTAATTTTGCACCCGGAGATTTTAACCTTTTCATAACTCATTAATTGGTATTTTTTTTCTGAATGTGTATAAAGCAATTTTGATCTAAATTACACGCATAACGTATCTAACAGATTTATTTGATTAAGGGTTAATACTGTATTGTTAAAAATATGTTCTAAAGAGACGTAGTCAGAACGGATGTAAGAGTTTTGGTTGATGATGTAGTGCTGGAACAAGTGAATGAAATTGTATATCTTGGTTGTGCTTTTAGCAGGGATGGAAGGTACACCGCGGATGTAGAGAGGAGAGTGAGTGCAGGGAATAGTGTGAATGGAGCGTTGGGTAAGCTATTCCAAAGCGAGGTTTTAAGTCAAAAAGCTAGACTCGCTTTGCATAATTCTGTGCTTATTCCAACGTTACTGTATGGAAGCGAGAGTTGGGTATGTCAGAAAGAGCATGAAAGTAGGATAAATGCGGTCGAAATGAGAGCACTACGGAAAATCTGTGGTGTAACGCTCGCTGACTGCATTCGTAATAGTGAGATCCGTGAAAGAGTGGGTTTGAAAGAAAGTGTTGGTGTTAAAATGCGAAAGGGCATGCTCCGCTGGTTCGGTCATGTGGAAAGAATGACAGATGAAAGATTGACAAAGCAGATATACAATGCGAATGTGGATGGATGTAGGTACCCGGGGAGACCAAGGCTGACATTTCACGATCAGATCAATCGGATATTATCCGAGGGTGGTGTCAAGAGTCTCCGAAACCGGCGTGTTTGTATGAAAAGGGTTATGAATGTGAAGGAAGCAAGACAGGTTTGTCAGGATCGTGAGGTCTGGCACTCGATACTCTCTGCCTACCCCGTAAGGGACTTGGCGTGAAGATATGTATGTATGTTCTAAAGTAACCCTTAATTTTACTGTTTTAAGTAAACGCAAAAAACGGTTATTGTGGGTTATTCTTTAAAGATAGATATATACCACCGCTTACTTTTTTTGAGATCTATTAAAGAGGAAAAATCCCACCATACATTGTTTTGTTCAAACTCAAAAGGTTTTGGCAGCGTTTTCGGGGAACGCTCCCGATCGGCTTATTTTTTGCCGACATATTGAACTAATATCGTTGTAATATCGTTGGTTTGTACAAAATATAAACTTACTATACACTAAAACCTTCCTCAAAAATTGTTTTATCTATTGTTGAAAACCGAATGAAAATCCGTTCAGTACATTTCGAGTAAATCGCGAACAGACAGACAGACAGACGCGGCAGAGGACTTTGTTTTATAATATGTATTGAAGCCCAGACAAATAAGAGGGATGTCTTAAGTTTGACATGTGAGTATGTGTGTCTTAGAGCGTCTTTCACCATCTTCAAGTAAAGCTCCACGTAAGCTACTCGTCGATTAATGCGACAAGTAATCCACGATCGCATTTCATCACATCCGAGTAGCGTTAACCACCTCATAAACTGGCCCGTAACTAACTTGCCACTTTGAGCGCCAAGTAACGAGTTTAATCGACGAGAAAGTAATCGTCGCGTCCTTTCCCATCTGCTTAGCAGATGTCCTGTGCGTAGTTTTTATTACCTTTGTTGATTATTTTGCAAAAAAGAGTAAGTACTTATTATTGATAAATGTTTTTGGTTAAGTTCATTGAATTACAATTGGAAGAATTGGAACAAGCCTTAACACAATGAATTCCCGGATTTGCTTGATTAAGGCGGTCCTCCGAACCTACCTTTAAACTGGTTTTCTACTTCGTGTTACTCTTTTTTCCATGTAGTGCATCAGTTTGTTTTATTAACAATCGCATCTTTAAATTTTATTACCAAACTCGTTAATACTTCACGTTAGTCCATTGTAAAGTTTGCACTCCTTTCTCTTTTTACAGGCATAATACTTTTTATCGTATAGCAAAGTATTGTAAATCGTATTGCCTCTGTGGTCTAGCGGTCTTGCATCGGATTTGACTTCTTGAGGTCCCGTATTCGCTCCTCGGGTCGGATAACACAAAAACTGAAAATTGCGTATTTTAATTTTTTTATTAAAGATAATGTTGCCCGGGATTGAACATGTACTCGGTTGGCGAAAGGCGTGTTTGGCCTAGTTGTCCCTCTGCCTTCGGTGATATGGCCGTGAAGATACTTTTTTTTATAGTACTGTAAATTACTTAAACAAAATAATCAGTATTTTAAAAATGTAAAAGATACGTATGAAGTTTTTTTTATAAATTAAATTAACACGCATTTTGCGGTGCGCACTGTCGTCGTCTGATGTTTTTGACAGTAATGACAATGGTATTAGTAGGAAAACACATTCCTTTCGTACACTCATTCCTTTAATCACCGCTTATGTGGCAAGTTATTAATTGACACTTTGCTTTCGTTGGTAAAACTGAAGCAAATTACTCGGAACTTTTACTAGCCGAGTAGCTATGAGAGGTAAGTAATAAATCGACACTTTACTTGAGGATGGTGAAAGAGGCCCTTAGTTGCATTACAGATTCGTAATATTAAGAAATTAATAAATATTATTTACTTTATTGGGTTCTCGAAAGATTTTGTTCGATGTGTCCAAAGAATTCCTAAAAACATACCATTATTTAATTAGTATCATTGCCAGTCTCCGTTACGTAGTTTTTTTTGTCTGTTAATACTGAAAAAAGTTAGAGTAAGTAAGTTTGTGTTATAAAAATCATATTTAGCAACTTGAATGATCAAATTTTTGTACACTGACATTGATATGTAGTTATAATTACTTAGGCTCCAATAGATCGTGTTTTTGATTATGTTCAAGTTATTAAAAATATAATTAGCGATAAATGTGCGCTATCTTGCAGCCTTGGCGAATACCGCGTATCCACTTGCGCGTATTGCGGCCTCAGTTGGTATCACATTTGCGAAATTACGTACATGTTATATATAGAACTAGCTGATGTAATAATAATAATGCTTACAATAACAAACGGTTTACTAGACTATAGGTCAAATTTTAATTCTAGTGCAACTTATTTTCTATTGCATCGTATATTTTAAACCTTACAACATTTTTGTTAAAAATTAAAAAAAGTTTGAAATAAGAACGTTCTATTTCATTTTATTTTAGATTTATCTCGGTTTGTTAACAAATTTTGCGACTTTTTTTGAATGTGACATTCTTTGTAATGGTTTTTACCTGCCAAATAAAAATTAATTAAGTACCTCATTTTGTTTTGTATTTTAAGCGCCATAGAGGAATATAATTATGTGCTTTGAAGATAAAAAATAGGTGCATGCGATAAAAAATAGCCAAAGACACATTTCTAGCATTTTTAGAATTTTTTTTCTGTCTGTCTGTCTTTTTGCCTATCTGGTTGTACCTCGACCGCGATCCAAACTGAATCTATGTTTTCTGAATGTTTCGAGGCTGGTATTGGTTTATTTTTTGTTATTATTAAAAATGTAAAAGTCAAAGTCTATAATTTATTAATGTGCAATCCGTTTTGCAGTATGACGTGTTTTTCAAGGTCTCCGTTATTATTTTTCAAGTTACAAGTTTTGTAGTTTAGAAATTACAAACAAAATAACATTCAGTACAAAGTGACCAAATAACTTGAAACCCGAAATGTAGAGAAACATTTGAACGCACAGGTCATCTTACATATACATAGTCATTTCTCATCAAGTCCCCCTGCAAGGTAGGCAGAGAGTAACAAGAGACTAGTTAACGAGGTTTGCCGGTTCAACCAGTACTTAATGAATAAATAATATTATCTCGTATTTACTACATTTAGGGCTAAAATCGTAAGCCTTTCTATGGAATTTTACCATACCCTAGTAGAAAAGCAAATTTTATTTAACCAAACACTACAAAAAATATCTTTACAATATAAACATCTTCAGACTGCTGATGTCCTTATCTAGCGTTCGATTTCATTAGTAACGGTATTTGATACTAGTGTGAGGTTCTGTATCGCCCTGTGCTCTAGCGGTCTTGACATTTTGAGGTCCCCCAAGGTTTCCTGGGTCGGGCAATTAAGAAAAATAGGAAATGCATATTTTTCATTTTTTAATAAAAATAGTGTTTCCTGAGATTGGTTGGCGATAGGCTTGCCACCTATCACATTTTGGGACTTAGTGTCTTCGGCTAGTCGTGGGTGCCCTGGTTGTGCCTCTGCCTACCTCTTCGGGGATATGGGCGTGAAGATACTTTTTACTGTAAGGTTCTGTGCCTGCAACTAACTAAAAACACTAAGTTATTGATCTACTAACATTGCTGTTGACATTCCACGATCAAATCGCTAGGGTATAATCCGAGAGTGGAGTCGAGACTTCAAAACCGGAGTGTTTGTATGAAAAGGGTAATGATTGCAGAGGAAGCGAAAAAGGTCTGCAAGGAACGTGAGATTTGGCACTTGATACTCTCTGCCTACCACGTGAGGGGCTTGCCCTGAATATCCCCGCCCATATCCCCGAAGAGGTAGGCAGAGACGACTAGCCCAAGAAACTATGTCCCACAATGTAATAGGTGGCAAGCCAACCGGGCACATATACAATCCCGAGCAACATTTTTTTTATTAGAAAATTGGAAGAAACATATTTTATTTTTGTTACTCCACCTGGGAATCGAACTCATGTCCAATACCTGGACCGCTGGACCGCTAGACCACAGAGGCGGTATGTATGATGTGTATGTATGCATGTACTTACTGAATGAACTCAAATCCCCAAACACTTATACAACATTTAATACGAAATATTTATATCGTCTGTATACTGTTACGGTTACAAAGTTAATGAAAATAACAGTTAAAACATATTTTTTTGTGTCATAGTTTTTATAAAAGAGGAAACATCAAAACAAGTGGGTCACCTGATAGTAAGTGATCACCACAGCCTACAAACATCTGCAGCACCAGGAGTATCTCGCTCTCGACCTTAGGAATCTGTTATATCTGTTTGGAAATACCGATGGTAAGTGGTAATAAAGTCTTTGTACAAGGTGAAATGTCTTCGAATGGTGGACAAATACTTTAAGCTTTGATGTGAGGTCCGAAGGATATATTCAGCGGTTGGAATCAAGCCAAACAATTGCTTGATGCATTCGACCTGGCCGAGTGGCTAGCGTAATACACTGCCTAACTACACCGATATAGGCGATATAGGCAGGGGTAAGCATATGCATGATGAACATTTAGATGTAGGCATTTCCGGGTCTGGGTGTTTATTAAATTTTATTTAGTACTAGCTGCTACCTGCGGCTTCGCCCGCGTTTTCACAGAAACCCGGTGTGCGATCGGGATTAAAAATAGCCTATATGTTAATCCAGGTCACAATCTATTTGTCTTCCAAATTTCAGACAAATCCGTTCAGCCATTCGAGCGTGAAAGAGTAACAAACATCCATACATCCATACTTACAAACTTTCGCATTTATAATATTAATAGGAAGGATAATAGGATTTAGCCTCTGCAGTCTAGCGGTCCAAGTGTTGGACTTGACTTCATGAGGTCCCAGGTTCGAATCCCGGTTCGGGTAACAAAAAAAATGTGGTATTTCCAATTTTCTATTTAAAAAAAAAAATTGCTGGGGATTAAGTAAGTGCCCGGTTGGCGATAGGCTTGCCACCTATCACATTGTGGGACTTAGTGTCTTCGGCGAGTCGTGGGTGCCCTGGTTGTGCCTGTGCCTACTCCGGGGATGTGGGCGTGAAGATACTTCACCACTACTACTATTACTACTACTACTACTACTACTACTAGTATTTACTATTTTATATATATTAGAATCATCGACTAACACCTATTACACAAGCACATAATTTGCTTACTTTGGAGTTAGATTCAATTTGTGTAACTAGTCCAGCGATATTTATATTTGTTTATTTTATCTCCGTGACATTTGCCGAATATAACATCGGGTACACTAGTATTGGCAGGCTTTAAGTAAGCTTTGTATATAAAAAGTATCTACTAAAAATAGTGTTCCAGTTACACAACTTCAAGTCAAATCGTAAAGAAAGCTTCGAGAGAAACACGTTTTGCCACACTCAATTATAGATCATCTCCATGACCAAGCTAACACCCTTTTGTTCTCTACAGGTTTTGACCTAAAAGTTCACCAGCTAAGCGTTTGCGCCGAAAACCGTGATACTCAGAATTCAGAACTGTGTATCTACTGGAAATAACTATCCGCGTTAACGGTAAAAGAAAGGTATTAATAATGTCGCCACGAGACTTAAGTAGCTCAAACAGTAAGAGCATTCGTTGGCTTGAGACGAAGTTATTTTTCCTTCTTCAAAATTTATAAGAAAACCATGATATTGATCACTTTTTAGCTGGTGCTTCCCTAGGTTTTATGTTTACAGTTGGCACTTCTATCACACGGTAAGTTCGCTTGTTCGCATCCATCGCCCAGTTCGCGTCCATTTCGCGGGCACCTCTTAAGAAACTTTTAAAAATAAGTGTACTAAGAAACTGAGAAAATAAAAAGTCGTTATTGCCTATAATACAATATAATATTAAGATTACATATACAAAATATACAAAAAGGTCGTTCGCATGAATTTTCCTGTTAAAAAAATCTTAACTATGCAAAAAAGTGTATAAATATAAATAATTTTACTAAAAATATAGTGAACCGGCGAGCGTTTCACACGTATTTTTTTAATATTTTAATTTTAATTAAAGATTGCACTTGTTCGTAGACCTTGAAAATGAATATAAAAATAAGAGTAATGAAGATTTTAATTGATTATTTTATTTTTTAAAATTAAAATGAGGTGGAGGCGAACTGGCATACCAATTTTATGAATCAGCCAGTTTGCGTTCACAGTAGACGTGGACTCATCTTACTATCTCTAACTTGATCCTTTATTTTAATATCGACGCTGGAAAGGATTTGTATTGGATTTGTATTAACAGCCAATTTGGTCGAATATGAGTTATATACATCGTTGGAATCGTCTGATTTTACTCTTTCGAGCGGTGTAGGAAACGGTTTAATCTGAGCATTTTTATGGTCGTTAATACACCGGTGATTTTTTATATTTTCGTATGTTTTTTGTATTAAGTCGATTGACTTTTTCACTTTGGTTTATAAATCGTACATTAATGTAGCAAAATACAGATAAGTCATTTATACCTGCTTATATTTACACTAAGAACAATTTCTAAAACGCTTTGCCTTTCCATTTTTCGAAATATCTACGCAATGAAACGTTTTACTGTCGTCAATTTACTTATAAAATTAAATACATATTTTGTCTATAAATTTTAAAGAAAGAAAAAATTTCGCCCCAGACAGGATTTGAACCTGTAACCTTTCGTCTCAAGCCGACGAATGCTCTAACCAATTGAGCTACTGAGGATTCAAGTCCCGTGGCGAAATTTTTAATTCCTATCTAACCCGTTAACGCGGGTAGTTATGTCCTATAGATACACAATTCTGAGTACCCACCAAATGAGTTCATCATTACAGATGAAATTCACATTTTAGAATGATCATAACTTTCGTTTTTCGCAACGTATTTTTATTTTAGCACTTGCCCTGTGCTTGGGATAAATTTTCTATAAATTTTAAAGAAAGAAAAAAAAAAAAAAGGAAAAAAATTTTTCTTTCCCTATGTGGATTCCCTAACACTTCAGCATTTGTTTGAAACAAATGATGGTGTTTTTTTACAAACACACATACTGCCAAAATATATAAAAAGGGAAAGGTAAAATATTCAGTGTCTTAAAAAGTGGTTTGCATGAATGTATCTGATTAACATTACATATCGCTCTTATACATTTCTTTTGAACTCTAAAGATTCTAATTAAGTCGGCAGAATTTCCCCAAATAGGGATGCCATATTGCAAAACAGAGGAAACATATCCATGACAAGCTAATAGAGATGCTTTTAAGCCTGCTACTTCTCTAATTCTTCTCAAAACATATGGGTGGACATTGAGCGAGAATCTCATGAACAGGTATTTGATACCTATTACTTAGGTATTTATAAGTCATTATGACAGTAACATTTTTAAAACAGTTAAATATATATATTTATATATTTTATAAATAACAAACTGTATTTAAGTTAGCATTATGATTTTTTAATGAAATATTAGGTATAATATCTAAAATACGTATATAAATATAAATAAATAAAAAAATGTAACTGGATAAGTCACAAAAATTTAATCTAACCCCAAAGTAAGCAAACAATATGCTTATACCAAAATAGTAGTATTATTTACTAATATATATAATTACTTAGATAGATACTAAAATAAATTTAATAAACACCCAGACCCGGAAATGCAGACCTTATGTTCATTACACAAATACCTGCCCCTGTCAGGAATCGAACTCAAGCCTTGCGGTTGGTTGATGTAGTTAGGCGTGTACGCTAGCAACTCGACCAACGAGGCGGTCAAAATACAAATAATGATTTTTTTACTGAAACCTTAGGTATAATATCTTTCAGATAAAGACAGAGCAATCCGGTTTCCTTAAGACAACCAATAAACCGGTACGCATCCTCTACTAGGTAGTTTTATCTATTTAATTAGGAATTTTGTTTAAAATAATAATAGTGTATGAAAAATAGTTTTGCATAAATGGATGACAATAAGTGAAGGTTGTCTAAAGCTGTATGTGTTGTTTATTTCAGGATCATGATCTCAACATTTCCCACGAAAATTCTATACTAAAACGACATCTCCAAAAGTATTTATCAGCTATCAGTGTCCATGTAGCTATAGAAAGAAATGTAGATCATTCAATGTTTTATATTCCTTCATAATGGGTAAAACGAAACACCGTTGGTATTTCAAGTGGCCAGGAAAAATCCAAAACCATACAACGTAAAAATAGTATACATTAAGATTTCAAGACCTGGCTTTTTAAGTCAGAAAAGTATTTTAAGAACAATTTAGTAGGTAAAATTAATAAAAAAAAGAATTGTTACATTTAAGAAGAATGATTTAGCTAACATTTTTGTTAAACATAGTATTAGTGATGCAGTAATTTCTGAAAAAATTGAGTATGAGGTAATAAAAAGCGTCCAGGAGATAATTTATAGAAAAGTCGCATTACTGTTGTAAAACTATTTCAATCATAAGCAGATATTACGAAGAGTACATTAGTTTGCAAACTTGCAATGTAGAAGATGCTGAAGATTAAAATATTTTTTGGGCTTGCTAAGGCCCCACACTTAGTCAGCCAGAAGAGCCAATCGCCACACTCTCCCGTTCCATGATTACTATGAAATATTGCGCTCTAAAGTAAATGTCTTAAGCGACAAATCACTATTTTTGACACATTAAAAGTAATTTAAAAAAAACATAAAAACTGAAACTATCTCTTTTAGGTATAATCTAATACATATAAATCTTGTGTCACAATGTTTGTCCTCAATGGACTCGTAAACCACTTAACCGATTATAATGAAATTCGCACACCATGTGCAGTTCGATCCAACTTGAGAAATAGGATAGCTTACATCTCAATTTATCGCATGCGAAGCCGCGGGTAACAGCTAGTCCATATCTATGTTTATGTTAAATCTGGTGTCGATATTTTCATAATTTGAAGTAGACAGATGGGTTTTGAAAGTTAACTTTTTGATTTTTTTCTATTGAGAAAGTGAAAAGAATCGTGTTTTGGAAACAATAGTCTTATAAAGCATATTAATGTTAATCTTGTGTACTTTTGTCACCAAGATCCATGATTGCTTTGTATGAAAAAGCATTATTTTGCTGACGTATTTTAGCATACATGGACCTTTAATATTATATTTGATATTTTCCATCGTCAGCGCTTGGTAAAACCAGTCCTGTTAAAGTATTTTACTTAGATGAGGAAGTATGTTCAATAGAATGTAAGACATTTTTGTAATTCCTGTTGTGCACTTATTTGATCATTCAAACATATTTTTACGTTCTGCAGTGAGTGAGATCTAGTCACTTAAGTAAATTTTACCTTACCCTGATACTGGTATGTAAGTACTGCAATGTATTATCTCCACCATCTTGCACATAGAGACACCTACATTATTTTTATATTATAAATTTCACAGTAATAATTACTCCAAACAACCATTCCGAGTTTCGTTAAGAATACTCAAGTAGTTAATTAATATAATTTTTTTGCAAAATTTCGCAACTTTAAATCGCTCTCCTGAACAATTCATGCAATGGTCGTTAATACAAATAGCCTTTCCAGCGTCGATATAAAGAAATATGTTATAACGATGGGGTTTTCAAATTTATTTTTACTATTATTACCATGCTTATTAAAATTACCAATTTGCGTCCATATAATTATGGTAGTAGAAAAAGATACAGATGTCGAAATTTACCTGGACACAAACTGGATAGATGGATTATACTATATACCAGTTAGCGTCCACTTGTTTATTTGACTACTAAATCTTAATTTATAAAATTATATCAGACAGTCATAAGTAGGTCGCAGTCGGTAGAGCGCGTTGCATCATCCCTTCTGGACTAGTACCTACTACCGCGCCAGAAAGAAACAAGCGCATTGTTATACAAAAGCAACTGTATCGTAAATTTTAACTACATAATGGCAAGTATGTAAGAAAATTCAGGCTCGTATCCCCAAAGAAGTTAACAAACGTGCAACTAGGGTACCCATGATTAGCCTAATATATTTATTCCCACAATGCGGTAGGTGGCACATGTTCTGTCTTGGATGACGACGTTTTTATTGTGAGAAACTGAAAACTTTTGTTCTTAAAAATTAAAGGATACATCTTCTTCAAACCACATAGGAACGGCTCGATATGAAATCTCTAAAAGAAATTTTACTACCTGTATATTTAACAAAATCTTTTAAAAATGTTAAAATATCTGTATTTAAAAAAAAAAAGAAAAAGAGTATCTTCATGCCCATCCCTGAAGTGGTAGGCAGACAATTAAGATATTGTGGATGCAATTGAAATAAAGATACTGGAAAATAGAATTGGGTATGTTTTTCGATCATAAAAGGATAAATGAGAGCGCTCCGGGAAATGTGTCCAAGAAATATCAAAATAGCGAGATCAGAGAAAGAGTGGGATTTAAAGAAAATATTGTTACAATAATGATTAAGGACATGTGTAGTTGGTTCGTTTATAATGTAAGAATTGCACAAGAAAAATTGACAGTACAGAGATATATTGTGAAAGTGGACAGATGTACTTAGTTACCTGGGGAGACCTAGGTTGACATTTCATGGCTAATTTAACTCAGGGCCAACTCTTGCCACCACAGTCTCCACAATCAGCTTCTTTGTATGAAAACAGTAATGAATGTGAAGAAAGCTCGTAACACTTGGTACTCGATATTCTCTGTCGAACCAGCAAAGGGACTAGGCGTGACTATATGTATTTTATAGTAAAAAAAGTGAAAACCCAATATTTCTTTGAAATTTCTTAAAAAAATTTCCTCTTAACTCTTTTACAAACTGGCGAAATCGTGTTACTTTGATTTTTTGAATTATTAAAAAATCACTCTGTATTTTGTCTAAAACGTAGCTTCATCCTAAAATAGACTATGCAACTAATAGATTATAATATTAGTTAATTCAAAACTAGATCTAGAACTTTTTTATATTTTCCCTGAAACCTGCAAACGCCACTGAATAGACGCGAACTGGCGAAACGACCTTACTTTGGAAGAGAGAGAGGTTTTTCGAAACTTCACCTGCAGATTGAAATACAGCAGCAATACTACCTCAAACTGATACTGATTCATTCGACAATTTGTGGATATTAAAATTAATAAATATTTCTGTATAAGTTACAACAATTATGGAATCTAACCCCAAAGTAAGCAAATTATATGCTTGTGTTATGGGTGTTAGTTAACGATACTAATACATAGAAATACTTAAATAGATAACAGAATAAATTTAATAAACACCCAAACCCGGCAATGCAATCCACACAAACACCTGCCCCCGTCGAGTATCGAAACCGAGCCTCGCGGTTGATCGGCGTAACCAGGCGTGTACGCTAGCCACTCGTGACTCGGCCCACGAGGCGGTCATATTGTTAAGATTAGAATACTAAACCTTGTTTTTTTTGTATAAAAATTGTTTTGTAACAATATATTAACTGAAATCATTGGGACTGCCATAAACCTGTTATTGAATTTTCATATCCTATTCCTATTAATATTATAAATGCGAAAGTTTGTAAGTATGTATGTATGGATGGTTGTTACTCTTTCACGCTCGAATGGCTGAACGGATTTGTCTGAAATTTGGAAGACATATAGATTGTGACCTGGATTAACATATAGGCTATTTTTAATCCCGATCGCACACCGGGTTTCTGTGAAAACGCGGGCGAAGCCGCAGGTAGCAGCTAGTGCAGTTATAAGACAGGTGTCGTCACCAAATTGATAACATTTAGAATAAAGTGTCCAAGTTATCTCTCGTGTTGATCGCAAAACACTTATCTTGATGTGATCTAGAATGGAGACATGTAAATTCTATTAAAATATATGTTTCTTTACAACCAAATTTACATTATTGTATTAAAATGTGTGCATTTTCGCATACATTGCGTTCTTTAGAACAATAAGGCGGATATCGGGCTCCTTTGCTGAAAAGACCATCTGCCTTCTTGCCAGGCATCTCGTAAATGCGAGCATAGGCTTACCGTCACTAACACCGTCTGACTAGACTAGTCACTTCCAACTAGGTGGTAGAGTTTTGCAGCAACTCATTGGGATTCGTACCACGGCCTTATCTATTCCTGCCGCCATAACGTCATGTTCTGGTTCGGAGGGTAAGGTAGCCGGTAAACTTACTTTTGCTCGAGGCCTAACATCCCGGCCTCAGGTTGGCAGCGCACCAGTACCGCCTTTGGTGTCTCTAGGCAGCGGGAATTTCTTACCATCAGGAAATCTGTCTGCTTGTTTGCCTTCCAATATCATAAAAAAAGTGCAAGTTGGACTCTCCCTTAAAGAGTTGTGTAGTAGCAAACACAGATTAGGATTAAAAAATCTTTTTATCCGTATCTTCGCCAAGTTCGGCAGAGATATGAGGACATCCAAAACTAGCCGAAAATGCTAAATCCCACAAAGTGACAGAGTCAGGCAGAAATCCAATCCTGGGAAATGATGTTTTTATTAGAATTGAAATAACACGTTTTCTTTTAATTGCTGGACCCGGGGATAAAACTCGAGACCTCAAACAGTTAAGTCAAACAACGGACCGCTACCTCGCAGAGGCAATTACGGGTGGATATTGATAGAAACAATTTACTGCATGTCCCAAAAATCACTTTTACCCAGCAAATAAATAATTTATCGATAGTATTTATACAAAGTTGTGTTTGTAGTTTTTTTTAATATACTGTATCTCAAAAACTATCTCACTCGAACCAACTTTATTTTTTTGACTTGGAGGTGCCAACTTATGAATTAGCTAATGGTTCCACAACAGCAGATAGCGACTGCACAGTAACTTGAAATTTAAAACATTTTTATTTGAGATACTAGTATTCCATTTAAATATAATATATTCAAGATATGTAATTCGTTTCAAGGTTTGTTTTTATCTTCCATGAAATTAGAACGTGGTGGAACAAGCCTGCATCAGTGTAAGAGGAGATACGTACTGACACTCATTTTTCAAGGGTTACGTAAGCAATTACTAATATAATAATAGATTTGACATGTCTGTCTGTCCATCTATCCATATGTCATGGATATTCTTTTACCAAACTATAAATGATCTGCACAGTCTATTTTTAATACAAAAATTTAAAAACATGAGAGTGTCCCTTCTCATGCATGGAACTGAAACAAAAAAAATAATGTTTCTCAACCTACACATTTGTCATCGTATTAGTAAACACGGAGTAAAATAATACAAGGTTCAGCGTGGTATTATTTATAATCTTAATTACAATATGATATAGACTATATTATCAACTGAATCTTACTCCCAGGTTAGTCCACGTTTATTTATAAGACGGCTGTCAATCACACATTAGATTTGAAAAATCTCATCAGGTTCCTAAACTATTCTTAGTCAATCGTTTGAAAGATAGACGCTTTTTAAAATGGTGAACATGTGTGTGAATTTCTGAAAAAACTGTTGTTTTTTTGCGGCAAATAGGTAGGTTACGATATGTTATTATTAGGTCCTTACATATGAAATTGGAGTTTTGTTGTACTGGTCACTTCACTTACAAATTTCCCCTCTTTGTTTAGGTCTATTTCCCCATATATTTGTAATTCGTGCCGTCATTTATTCATTTGTTTCCCCTGTTGTTTTTAGTTTGCGTCGGTTAGTTGATGAAATGCAAAACTTGAAATATCTCGTAATTTATAAGTACGAATTTCATCGTGGCACAAGCGCTACGGGTAGAGGTGGAAAAAACTGCTTAAAATTTTTAAACGTTTAAACGTTGTGCTTATTTTAATAAGCGTGCTTACAAAATCGCTTTTTTTAAATGGTTTTTTCGTTTGTTAGTGAAACCGTTTGCAAACCGTTGAACATTGAAACGTTTTATGTTGGCAATACAATAATAACAAATCGAAAATCGTATAAAATATTTTATAACACAAAAAAGTTTTATCAAGATATAGAGTAAAATCTTTTTAAATATTTTAATGAACTTTCCTTCGTGCTTAATTACATACTTAGGACTACCTGGAATGAAGTCTTTTCCGGTTTCTTTTATTGTTTAAAATTCATTATTTTAAGCATCATTCATCATAATCATCTAGACAAAGAATTATTGAATTTGTATGTTTTCCAATATTTACAGTTTCATATTAACAATTCGGGCTCTATTAAATTAATTTTATTTATTATTAACAAATTATGTTTTTTTTAAATTAATATAATTTAATGCAGTTCAAATAATAATATTTACCAAGTTACACTCCACCACCACATACGACAAAAAAACGATTAGTATATCTTATACAATCTTTATAGTAATAAATGGCAATAGTAATAAACGGTAATGGCAGATATGTATTATAAGCACTTGCTAACCGTAACGTAAAAGCTAGCTGCTAAGCTTTGTTTATGCTTTAATAAAACAAATATATTTTATTTATTTTTTTGTTTTTTCTATACAATTTGCCAATTTTATATGTAAGGACCTAATAATAATAATAATAATTTCTTTATTGTACACAAAACGTTATCACAAACATGAACATCAAGATAATACAGTACAATGGGCGAACTTATCTCCATCAACAGAGATTTCTACCAGCTGACCCGTGAAAAGGAAAAACAGAAACAAACATAAACGTAGACAAGTGTAGATATACGATTTGTTGACTATGAATCATATCATATACATATAAATATACATAAGCATATGTATAATATACATGAACATATACATACATAGATAATGTAAGCCTATATTACTTATATATTATTTCAGTTATTTCAGTTTCAATTATATAGTTCTGTATAATTTCAGCTATGTAGAAATTCAAATAAAAAAAAAGAAAAACACAGACGACGATTAAAAAAAACATGTTTGAGAGGGATTAGTATTAGTGATAGTAGCGATAGTGCTCTTTTAGTAGTTTCTTAAAGACATACAATGTTTCACTGGCACGAATTTTATCAGGTAAAGCAATCCACAGCTTAACAGCCCGAGCAGTGAATGACTGAGAATAAAAACCAGAATTACTAACAGGGGAACGTAACAAGGTTTTAACATGATATAATCCTTCCACGTGAGGTGTTGGTCTATAATAACACCCAGGTATTTTATATTGTTAACACGTGTTATAATGTTACAGTCACAGTTATTATTATAGGGTGTTAGACATATATGGGCTATTAATTTAAATCTATGACTCGGAAGTGTGGATTCACGTAATGCAAACGTTATATATTTTGTTTTATTTATATTTAAAGTTAATAAGTTTAGTTTTACCCAATTTTCCAAATTTTCTTATAAAAAAAAATCTTGCTCGGGATAGGATATGTGCCCGGTTGGCGATAGGCTTGCCACCTATCACATTGTGGGACTTAGTATCTTCGGCTAGTCGTGGGTGCCCTGGTTGTGCCTCTGCCTACCTCTGCGGGGATATGGGCGTGAAGATACTTCTTCACGCCCATATCCCCACTTTTAACCAATTTTGAATTTGAGTTATTCCAGATTCAACTATATCCTTTAAATTTTCCCAAGTCTTACTAGAGAAGATAAGAGCAGTGTCATCGGCATAAATGTAAATTTTGCAATTTCGCAGATCATTAATGTAGATTAAGAATAAAGTAGGTCCAAATACACTGGCCTGTGGGACGCCATATCTTAGGGGCCGTCCATTAATCACGTGAGCCGTGATGATTA
>NJDC01000265.1:161229-173822 GCA_002245475.1 Calephelis virginiensis | reverse complement strand
GATAAGCAAAAAATCACGAGGTGGAGGGGGGTTGTAGCGAGATATCATGTGTTTTTATTTCATGTTACATAGTTTTTTTATTTTTTTTAATAACAAAAACCGTTTTTCACTTATTTTTGTTTGCCAACTATCTCGTTATAGATTTAGGGCCAATATTAATAATCAATCCTAATCCAAAACTTGCTGCACAAGATTGATATTTTGATCCATTTTTATGCAATCGCTTGCTAATAACATATCTGTGGACAGGCTATCTAGATCTAGGCTATTTTTGTCAGCCAATCAAAATCAACCTGAATTATTTAAGAGCAGTGAAACTGCAAAAACCGACACAAGTTGTTTCATTTACATATTCATTTTTATTCATTTATATATTCCACTCACATATTTTTTGTAAGTTTAATCGATTTCTCCATTATTGCCGAACCTATTTTACAATTATTTTTTGATTTAAAAGAGCAAGCTTCCGAGACAGTCCTATTACCAGTCCAGGTACCAAATCAGACATAAATTTTTTTTTTGGTAACTTATTAGTTTTGTGTAGGTATATTTGTATTATCGCTCTTGTACTCTCTTTTTGTACTATCCCTCTACTTAGAATAAATTAGCCTCTTTGAAAATACTTCAGTTGATAGGATGCTCAGATAGGTGATGCTTGAAATTAAAATATGTAAAAAAGTAGGTACGTATTTATTCAAACATTGAATAAATTGTTAACACAGTCACAGAGAGAGCAAAACATAAATTTAAGATCACATTCAGCATTAAAACTACAATAGTTATCTAGGTCTACCACCAGCCGTTGCCGTAAGCACCGTAGCCGGCTCCATAACCGGCGTTATAGCCGTAGCTGAGTGGGCTGTAGCCGAGGGAGCTGTAGCCAGAATATCCGTAGCTGGGGACTACTTTGTTGACGGTCACTACTTGTGGTTCAGCAACGACTTTGCGTACATTGACTACCTGTGGTACATCTACGACGCGGTGGCTGTTGATCACTTTGTTGACTGCTACGACATTAGCAGCGGGAGCGGCGTAGCTGATGGCGGGAGCGGCGTAGCTGATGGCTGGTGCGGGGTATTCGATGGAGGGGGCGATGTAGTTGTTGTAGGGGGAGATGTAGTCGGTGGCCAAGTCGTAACCTGGGTAGAGGCCGGTTAGGTAGCCACGCTTGTCACGGGCTTTCTCATCTTTCTTGTTTTCGGTTTTGTCTGCGGCTGAGACGCAGGCGATGATGGCGAGGACTACTACCTGTAAGATAAAAATTTTAGACTGAAATATAAGAATTTATCATGTCTAATAATCTAACTTTTTTTTCTTAAATCTATGTGCAGCTTTTCGATAATCCTACTCTTACTAACGGCCTAGAACCTTTTATTCATAGTTGAATTTTTGTGTGGGTTTCAGCGGTACTTTTGTGTTGTGTACGCTGAAATTCAATACAATGATTTTTTTATTTACATACATATATATTTACACGCCAAGTCCCTTAAGGGGTAGGCAGAGAGTATCGAGTGCCAGACCTCACGATCCTGACAAACCTGTCTGCCTTCCTTCACATTCATTACCCTTTTCATAAAAACACGCCGGTTTTCGAGACTCTTGACACCACCCTCGGATAATATCCGAGTGATCTGATCGTGGCATGTCAACCTTGGCCTCTCCGGGTACCTAAATCTATCCACATTTGCATTGTATATCTGATTTCTCAATCTTTCATCTGACATTCTTTCCACATGACCGAATAAGCGGAACATTTTAACACCAACACATACTTTTAATACCACCCTTTCTCGGATCTCACTGTTACGAATGCAGTCAGCGAGCGTTACATCACAGATTTTCCGTAGCGCTCTCATTTCGAGTTTTAATTGTTTGTGAGAATTTACAATTTTTCATTTTTTATTTATTTATGAATTATTTATCTGCGAAATACTTATTTGTTTTTAAACATATTCAACCATATTGAGGTGTAAACATATTTTGGTATTTATCTACGTATATCTTGATATTTACACTTCTTTGTTTACTTTTTACAAGTTTTTAAAATGTGCATAAATTTGGTATATGATAGTAACAACTGATATTATAATGACAGAAAAATGTTTGGAAGGAGTGCCAATCCGAATGAATGCTTGCAGGAGTCTACCACTTACTCCGACTGACAGAAGACGTCATATAACTGAGCTATTGTACTAGCGCACAATGGGGTTGTCACATCCCTGCACCGAAACATGTTCTGATGTAAGCAATTATTATACTGAACTGTGAATTAACGAAATAAGTTAATTTTATGTAAAGCGTTAATTTATGATAAACTATATTTTAACAGATTCAGATCGTCAAGTATATATTTTATAGCTGCATATTATACAACCATCAAGTTTGTCCATGGACATGATAATGAGGATGAATCGTACAATTTTAGTAATACGTATTTTTTTACTTTAATTATTTAAAATATTAAAACTTTTTATAATAACTTATCAAATCAATATTTGCATTTTGGAATCATCTTTTATTAAACATTTACAAATTATGTATATGAAACATTATTATATACGCCAGTTTCCGAAAGCTGTTCTGTTTGGCTTAGAAGTGTAAACCAATAACATTTAAATAGTTGATCCGTTCGATTCGATTTATAAGTCTAAACAGAAGTCACGTTAAACAGTTGTTATAAGAGATAATTATAGATTAAAATTAATTGACGTTTCGGAAACGGGGTAGGACATTTGCGTAAGGATGGAACTTGTCAATCCACAACGCGTGCACAGTGTTAGGTCCCATGAAGTGATGAATAATAGGAAAAACATTTCAGATTTGTCCTTAAGTGTCGGTCATACGGTATTGTTAACGCTTTCACCCAAGATCAGACATCAGGCATCACGCATTCCACACGGGAACACGACTATATTAAAGACTGATGTCCAAGTGATATTCTTAGTTTATGATGTCTATTGAGGTAATTGTGTTAATTTATTACTGTAATAAAATTATCTTGTTACAGTTTTGGCAATAGTATTTGTCGTTTCTCGTTATTTTTTTCGACACATTTCATATTTTTATATTTAGAAAATATGAGAAGACTTGAAACTTTTCACCAACAGATCATTGAAACAGCAAGATCATCAAAATATTTTTAAGAGTAAGATTTAGTTTGTAAATCTTGCGAATTTGTAGAAACAGAGAAAAAAATACAACATTAATCAAAGCTAAACACAATTATTTTAAACTATAAACATTGAGAACAAACCGGTAATCTTTGACAATATTTTATTCAGCGTTTTGTCTATAAAGATTGATATTTGATCATAAATTGACAAAATTGATTGTTAGTTTTTTTAAATGGTGGGACATCAATCAAAGGAGACAACCAAAAGAATGTTATACTAAAATACTCGAATGACTGGCAATAAGATATTAAAGTGGAGCAACTTACGAAAGATTTCATGTTGATGTCGGTAGCTAGAACACTTGATTAGTGATAACGTGCAGCCGCCCCCCCGACTATATATACGAAACGAGACCGGTATTTTGTAATCAAGTCCTCGGATCATCCTTATTATAATAATTCAATATTAAAAATACGATTATGTATTAATAAGATTACAATTAAAGCTATAAACTAGCTCAAGGCTATGTGTTAAGGGCTCTCTTAGAGAACACTCTAGAAGTACTTTAAAAATTAAAGAAGCGTTTTGGGTTCATCACCTTCTTATTAGGAAATGTGTTTTTTATAATTCTAAAGTTAAGTAATTTCCTTTTTAAAATAAATGAGAAATAAAACTAAGTTGAGTTTTAATTGTTTATGAGAATTTGCACTTTTTGATTGGACAATCATGATATAAATCAATATTTCTAGTATTGGTATTTAAACAATCTAGTTTCCACATAAAATTTGAGCTAGCCATTACTGTATTAAGTACGGAAGGTAAAGTACCTAGTTAACCTTATTATGCAAAATCAACCAAGTAACTACTACTTGTACTTGTAGAAACTAGCCATAAGCACTTTAAAATATATAATTTTTACAACTAAATCCGCATTTAGCCGACTTAAAAAAACGAAGAGGTTATGTTCAACTCCTATATTTTTTATACACTATGTTTATTCGATTTATCAATAATTTCTGAAGAAAATATTTTTATATTTGAAAAAACGTACTTCTGGGGTGGTCTCACTGCCACGAAGTCTATATCTCACGATGGAACCATGGGGAAACCGGGAAAATACCTAATTTTTGTGTACCTAGATGATTTATTTGAATCGAACTAGCTTTTTTGCAGTTTACTGCTCTTGTGACTGTTTAACATTTGTTTAGTTTACAAATTGTGAAGAAGCAAGAGACATCTGTCATCTACACACACCATAGAATTACTGAAGTTTCGCTATCTGCTGTCCTGGATCTACGACTGGTAAAGACTTCCAGCTACCCTCCAGAATGTAGCACGACGGTAATCGTTGGTGGTTTTTCGAATTAAATTTTTGTGCTATAGAACACTTAATATTTGGGAATGAGACGGACACATAACAGTTGATTTACTAGGTTTATTGTCACTAAAAATGGTAATGGGGCAATAATGTAATATTTAAGACGTATACGAAGAAGAAAAAGGTTGTGATATTCCAAAATCATTTCACTTCCATTGTAAATCGTCCAATGAACTTCAAACGCATTTGTAATATTGTTAATAAATATAGGAATGCATTGTTTTCGTCTGAAAAGTAAAACTAAAAAGTCGATTAACTAATTACACATGTTACACTAATTTAATTAAATTCGTTAAACGTTTTCTTTATTCTATTTTTTTTTGGGAAGACAGCGATTAACACAGCTCTTCAGGAGGTAAGTGAATTGTTTCTATGACACCATAGATATAATAGGCGCGTCGCCAACCTGTAGCCAGAGTGTTAGGTCTAATGAGCAAGTATACTAGCTCCCTTACTCTCCTGACCAAAACACGACGGTGCCAAACACTGTCATTATCGTTACAGGAATAGGTAAGGCGGTGGGTATTTGGTTGAGCAAGTTTATATAACAACACTTAAACAAAAGAATCTAACCACCAGGGGTCTAGTTGGTCCCCCGCAAGGGTCCGAGCCTTGTCGTGGGGGAGCTGAGTAACTGGGATCGAGCCGGGGCCCCGGGTGAAACCAATACGGACCAGGTAGGGCGCTCCTCAGTACCCCTCTCTGTCCAAGAGGGGACACGAGAAGCGCACACAGGGTGGTAGGAGCTCCAGTACCTGGCGAAGGGGAGGACACTGTGGGGTTTTAGTCAGTAGGAGTCTGACATAACCCGCCACTTCCTCCGAAAGTGGCGGGTATCCATGATGACGAAAAAAAGGGGTCTGGTTGGTAAAGACCCATTAAACTTTTGGTTGCCTCTTACAAGCAACTTGGCAGAGAGGCAAATGATCTGGATCAACATAGAATATATAAAAAATATTTTATTAAAACGGTAGTTAATAACAATTCCAATCAATGACAAATAATTAATAATAGAATTTATTTTCACTTACATTAAATTAATTTATAATATTAGCATTTAAATTTGTTTACCTATAAATTGTGCAAGATGTTCTTTTGTTATTTTTTGGTATCTAGAAACTACTACACATTATACTATTGTAAAAACTGTCAATAATCTTGCAAAAAAATTAAACCCTTTCACCAATTTAAGTGGGAAAATCAATGAATTCTCGAAAAGCTGAGCCTTTCCTAACTGTATTTTTTTATCTTGCATAATTTGTCCAACCGTTCATGCGTGGTAAAATTAAGGGTAATAAGGATACATTTGTATAAATAGATGAGATATTCCTAAATGATAATTGCAGTTCAAACGTACTGTATCACTATATAGTATAAAACAAAGTCACTTCCTCTGTCTCTATGTCGCTTTTTATGCTTAAATCTTTAAAACTACGCAACGGATTCTGATGCGGTTTTTTTACAGATAAAGTGATTAAATAGAAAGGTTTACGTGCATATTTTATAACCGTGCCAAGCTGGGGCGGGCCGCTAGTATCTCATAAATGGCTAACTATATCCTACCTTTTTTTATAAATGTGGAAACTTTCGTAGATACCAACAATTTCGGGCGAAGTAACGGAATATGTTTGACTTCTACCGTTTTATTAATAAGCATCGAGGAAAGTACTCCAAGGCTAAACTTAGTTTTATAATCTTAATTATAATGTGATACAGACTATAATGCTAAATTATTTTACACCTGCGCTAGTCCATGTTTATTAGTGATTCAGCTAAAAACTGTTCTCCCCTTCGCCAGGTACCGAAGCTGCGGGAACGCTTCGCACGCATCCACTATCGGCGCTGGATTCCGATCCCCTTCTATGCAACCCTATCCAACAGAGGCTGCAGATCGTCGGAAGTGCGTGGAGACACGACAGGCACTACTTCGGGGCCCTAATGGTGACAGGAAACCCCGCACCTGTAACGACCCCAAGACGGGGCAGCTGCCCTCCCACGCCGGGCAAACAGACCTCCACCCTTTTCTGCAGTTTGTAAGTATCTTTACGCCCATATCCCCGAAAAAGTAGGTAGAGGCACAACCAGGGCACCCACAACTAGCCGAAGACACTATGTCCCACAATATGATAAGTGGCAAGCTTATCGCCAACCGGGCACATATGCAATCTCGAGCAATATTTTTTGAAGTGAAAGCTTCTTCAGCGGCACTGCACACTTTTTTGTAATGGGTAAAAAAAAACTTCTAAACTCGTGTCAGATCGTCAGAACGTAAGACGGCGCAGGGCGTATGCGCGAATAAGACGGCGCGAGATCTAAAATAAAACGTAGACTCATTGCTGTTTTTGTATTGCTTAGGTATTTCCGAAGAGTATAGAATTAATAATACGGCGCAAAATACCTACCACAAAACAACATGATAAGATAACATGATAAGATAATGTTCCATCTTGAAAATAAGCTTTATGTGCTTGCTTGTCTAAGCAATGTTCGTTATACAGACAATATGACGACGCTCCTAGGTGTCACGTGATCTTACTTTAGCGAGTTTTTGTCAAGCCAAACGCAGGTTATTGTTATAAAAATAGTATTTGTGCATAAATGATAGTACTTTTATACTGATAATTAAAGCAATTTGTGCAAAATTATTCCCTGACTATTTCAATATATCAAAAATGCACAACGTTTTCAATACAAATTCAAGTTTTCACTGCTGCCGGCACTTTCGGAGTGCAACCCGTCTTTTTTTTTAAATTAGAAAATTGGAAAAAACAAATTTTCTCTGATTGCCCAACCCGAAAATCGAACCCGGGTCCTCAAAGTTTTGGGGAACCTGAGATCATGATCTATACTCTATACATACAAAGAAACGAAATATATGAATATGAAACAGATAGGCGCTAACTTGTAAGAGTTTGTTGCTTTGTCACACATTTCGACATTAACGATATGCAAATCTATTCGTAAATGTTATTTTGGATTATTTAGATTACAAATTAATAATCGGTGAACTCATTACTAATTTTTTTCTTTTCTTAAAAAAGCAGGACTGTAAAATTTGTATGAAAAACAAAAATATCAATTATAATCAAATGTGAAAGTAAGTATGTTTTAACCGATTCAAATTAACTTTATTGCTTTTTTTGGATAATCCAACAGGTTCCCGAGGGGGGAAATTAAGTTTAAATAAAAATAACAATATTATTATTGAAATCAAATTAAAATTTATTACTAATGTATATATTTTTTATTATTTGAATGATTAATAAAGATAACCACAACTTCAAATGAAGTATCAAAACTGCCGCGATTTATAAATTATAATTACGCACGCAGAAGAAGTGAAAACTTAGTTTAAAAAATATGAATAATTAAAGCACAGTAAAACTTAAGTTGCCTTATTAATAAACATAGACTAAAGCCCTCCAAAGCAGCCTGTTATTAAAGTCATTATTACACTGTGATACAGACTATAGCAACTTTACTCTGTTTATTAATGGTACCTGGATGCCCGAGCTTTGCTCGGTATTTTTTTGGCAAACACTCATTGACTTCGTGACACTTAACAACGCCATCTGCTAGAACAACTTTATTGCTCACAAAAAATAGTATTATTATTTGCCAATAGATGTCAGGAAAAGCCATATTTTTCAGTTTAAACATGAATAAAATAACATTTTCTAAAAATGATTCCTAGCTAGATCGATTTATCGCCCCCGAAACCCCCTACATATTTAATTTCGTTTCATAAGAATTGCTCATTTAAAGGTATAAGATAACGGTAAGAAACACTAATTTTATTACCACGTTATTGAAGTACACAAACGCCTCGTTGGTCGAGTGGCTAGCATATACGTAACAACACCAGCTAAACGCGAGGCTCTGGTTCGATTCCCGAGGGGGCATTTGTGTGATGAACATTTAGATGTCTGCATTTCCGGTTCTGAGTATTTATTAAATTTATTCTGGTATCTATTTAAGTATGTATATGTATTAGAATCGTTGACTAGCACCCATAACACAAGATTATATTTTGCTTACTTTGGGGTTAGATTCGATTAGAGTAACTTGTCAAGGGATATGTATATTTATATACATCGTTAAACATAACTCCAAAAAATATAACAAAAAACTAAAAAAATGAAATCGATGGATTGAAAAATATGGAAACGTGGAATTTACTATCACTTCATTTTAGGAGTAGATTAAAAGAGGTCAAACGATATTGTACTTATTTTTTTAATTGGCTCGCATTTTGTCGATAACCAACCGGTAGTAACTACGCGGAAAATCATAAATTTGAAATTAATATTAGCATTAAAGTTGTTGATTCAAATATACTCTGCTAATTAGTCGGCGTGCAAATATTGTAATAAAATTAATCTATGTAATCAAAACTTAGCTACGAGGAAATAGAGACTTGAAAATTCCTGTATTAATATTAATTTACATAAAATTGTGACTTAATTAGGTAAGTAATATGAGTCGTTGTATCAAAATATATACTTGGCTGATTCCGGCAAAAGCCAAGGTCAACTGTAGCATTTTACGATCCTTTACAGGTTATTGCATTAGATAATAATAAGTCCTATTTTATAAAAGTATATTTAATTAAATGAAAATAAAATATTATTCCATATTATTTTTGAAGTTTGACCTGACTTTAACCCCTAATTAGGAGATGTATTTGTTTTTGGCCAATAACGTTCCGAATTCCATTCAAATTTCGAACCTTTGTTTTTGTTAATGAAGTTCCAAATTTGAATTTAAATTTGAAATGGATCGTCCATGTAGGAATCGTTCTTTCGGTGTAAAATGCGAATGAGAAGTCCTGTCCAATCTTTCATGAGTGACTTTTGTCGGCGAAACGTTCGTAAATGGAAGGTTATGTGGTTGAAAAATTATAAATGAAGCATCAGGCAGAAAAAAAGTTAGTCGGAAAATTGCAGAATCGTTAAAAGTTCACATTAATCCTGTAATTATGGTACTGCCGTTATTTTAATACGAGTTTAGATCACCACATTTACATACAACTTTTTTTAAAAACGTAGCCTTTAAAATAAGCTATGTTCGTATCATATTATGATGTTAAACTTAAATCGCCGTATTTCATTAATATTTTTATTGAGTTATGCGGGATACTGACGATATATTTTTATTTTATTTGTCGATATTTCGGCCTAGTTGACGGTTAACACAGACTTGTAAGAGAACTATACGTTATGGTTAACCACCGACAAACCACCGTCAACCAGGCCGAAATAGTGTTGCATAGTGTTGTGTGTCACGATATAGTGCCCAGAAATGACAGTGACAAGGGCGTTACAAGAAGAAGAATAAGACCACAGAAATAGGAATATATAAAGAAGTGCAACAATTTTCTATAGCAAATGTAGTTGTATAATTACCATTGGAATCGACATATAACTAACAACATCTCCTTGTCTCTTTTTAACGGATGTTGATATTATATACTTACTCCGAAAGAGATAATGTCATTTTTGTCTATGCTAATTTTGGAGTCAATTTAAAGTGATGTCATGATAGTCCTCATGCTTGCCAAGAACGCCATATTTGTATTAAATTTTACAGTGATGTAATATTACAAATGTCATTATTTTATTTTACGTTCCCAGAAAATAATATTTGGACAAGATATTAATAGATATCATTGTCATTGAAAATATTAATCACAGTCTATCGTAATAAGAATTCTTTCAAGTGTTCACTTTAAAGTAAAGAAAGTGGTTTGAATGTAATCTGATCACATTCTTTTTTGATAATGAGTCTTGTAATTAATAAAAAGAGTTAACCTAAATAAATAATAAACATATTTGCACACCAAAACGTAAAAAAATATGCTGGTAAAAAGTAAATAAATATCCTTTATTTATTTTCATTACATTTCCCTGTTTATAAGCCCATTGACTGGCACTAAGTAAGTAAGTAAGTTAGTTGATAGTTGCAATTTCAATCTGTCAGTTAATCTGCCGGTCAAAATTTACAGCTGGCTGCCGAAGTTCCGTCGTAAGATACATAGTTTGTTTTGTGTTTTGCGTGTGGTTTTGCGCAACTTTCATATCCAAAAAAAAAAAATAAGTCTGCTATGTTTTTTATTCGCCCGAATCCTATGACACTAGTTGCCTTATATCTGAATGTCTTTAGACTTACTTTCAAATTATACGTATTATACCTTTTCAAGTAAACTTTATACAAATTCGGGTTTGCTATGTATCTATGGAAGTCCCGCCTCTTATTACGTAGTATTTATATACTCTTTGGTATCAGCCTAACTAAATATAAACTAAAGTAAATTAAATAAATGTAAAAAAAATAAATTATTAATTTAAAAATGTCATTAGAAGTTCACAGAAAAAAAAGCTGATAAAAATGCTTAAGATGATTTGTTTCATATACTAAAAATAATTATATTTTAGAAACATGAGTAAGTTGGAAAACTCGTTGAATTTTATTACTCAGATCTTCTGAGAGGCTCCTCCTGATAGTACGGCCATGGATTTAAAAATCGCGTCACATTTAAAAAGTGTGAGGAAAATGTGATGACACTAATTATATTTTTCTTTTTCGATTGTAAAAATAGAATCGGAGCCGCTACAAGCTATCACTTAGCTTGTTTCAAAAAAAATGATAAATGCTATGAAATGAAAAAAAAATGAAACTGAAATAACAAAAAAATGTATTTTGCATTTTAAATATTACAATTGTCTTACAAATATCTCGTCTGTGATCAATTATCAACATTTTTTTTAATTGTTTTGTAAATATATTAAATGTACATGGTTAAGTCTTTCATTTCACTTTTGTAATCACATTTGTCCAACTTGGTTCAATCCAGTATACGTTGGATTCAAATGTGAACACTTGTCCGATCTAATACGGATAAAATGAATTTACAAGAGCGTAATTTGTATGCCACCAGCACCTATTGCTTATATTTTATCGATATCGATAAAAATGAATACCAGGCTCATCAGCCCTATTTTATCTATGAGGTACTTGACAAAACTGACGTTTACGTGACGTTTGACATTTCGTTGGTAACATAGTGTCATGTAAACTGATTGCTTTTTTAAAGTAGTAAGTCCCGTCTCTTAAAACGTAGTGATTACATTCTCTTTACATAGTATCTCTAAGTAGTATGTGGTCGTAACCACTGAATTAGGCCGAAATATCGACAAATAAAATAAAATAGTACCCCGTATAAATAATTAAAAATAATTATGTTAACACATAGCTTATGTTTAATAAAACTCAAATTATTTCATGTAGAATACTGTTGAGTGTATTTTTTAAACTGATTCTCACTTAAAATAAAATAATAACCGTTTATAATTTATATTACAAACATACATACATAAAACACACAACCATATTTGCCTATTAGCTTGCATTCAGTTGCAGTTGGTTAATTTTATTTATGAAAATACTACTCTGACATTTCATTTAAGTTTAGAATGAATAAAAAATGTGTTTCAACTGACATTTAAAACTAACAGGCATTAAATTACCATTTTATCTTGCGTTTGATGTAAACTCATAGATATTTCTTAAAATATAAATATGTTTGTAAAAAATCAATCGCATTTTGAATCTTCTAGACCAATCGCCGTAGCAATTGTCCACGGCTTCACCCAAGTTTTTGTTTTAATTTACGTCATATTAACAATAAAACACGATAGTGAAATCAATGTCCACAAATAAAACAAGCATTAAAATATAAAGTAGGCTTTGTTTCAGGTTTTCAAGCATCTTTAATGCCCTTCCCACCTACATTTTTATGTGTTACGAAATGTTATTGCACCGCTCATCTCAATTGAAACATTTATTATTAAAGCAGTTTATTTTTTACCAGAAGCTCAACTCACCAACTCGTAAAGAACTTTCTTTGACCAGTTAATACCAGAACGTCATCTGATGCGATAGATAAGACTTCGGCCAAAGCTAAGGTTTGGCAAGGGTTAGGCAAAAAATAGGTTTGGAGAATAGACCATCTGCCTTCCTGCCAGGCAGCTCGTAAAAGGCAAGCATAGGCTTACGGTCACTAACACTGTGACATTTGATTAGGTGGTAGAGTTTCGCAGCGA
>NJDC01000265.1:113250-124026 GCA_002245475.1 Calephelis virginiensis | reverse complement strand
TTTGTGGTCTAGCGGTTCAGGTGTTGGACTTGACTGCATGAGGTCCCGGCTTCGAATCCTGGGTCGGCCAACAAAAAGAAAATTTTGGCTTTTCCGATTTTGTAATTAAAAAATTGTTGCTCGGGTTTGAATATGTGCCCGATTGGCGATAGGCTTGCCACCTATCACATTGTGGGACTTAGTGTCTTCGGCTAGTCGTGGGTGCCCTGGTTGTGTCTCTGCCTACCTCTTCAGGGATATGGGCGTGAAGATACTTATTTCTTTTTAATATCCTTGTGCAAATCATCCTAACTGGAACATGACAATGGCAAACTCTGATTTTAAGACGCCATAATTGGTAAGCTGTGTATTACATTCATCTGGAATAATACGCAGACCTTCTAGTCAATTCTGTTCGGTTGAACGTTTTGTTTTTTCAATGTTAGTTCAAATAATTACTAATGATGTATTTGAGTAAAGAAGCAGCTAACTGCCTAGTACCAACATAGCTGAAAAGCGAGTAAGTATACGTTTATATGAATGTTAATCAATATGATGAAATCCATACTTTAATACATATGATAAAGCAAAGTCGATTTCTCTGTCCCTATGTATGCTTAAGTGTTTGAAAACATGCAACGGATTTTGATGCTGTTTTTTCAATAGATAAAGTAATTGAAGAGGAAGGTTTATATGTGTATTTTATACCGCTAGTATAGTAATAAATATGAAAGTCTGTCCGTCTGTTTTGATTTCACGGGTCAACCGATTAAACGATTCAGAGCCACTTGCACGTTCCTGGGTTTAGTATTTAACACTGAGCTAGCGTCTTAATAGGGTTAAAAAAAGTATCTTCACGCCCATATCCCCGAAGGGGTAGGCAGAGGTACAACCAAGGCACCCACGACTAGCCGAAGACACTATCCCCCAAAATGTGATAGGTGGCAAGCCTATCGCCAACCGGGCACATTTCCAATCCCGACCATTTTATTAGAAAATTGGAAAAATCTCAATAAACGTGCAAGTGGCCCTTAATATAATATACATATAGTCTGAGTCCAGTTTTGAATAAAAGCTATTTTATTTAAAAAAAACATAACCCAAAAGACTTACAGTCTGGGGGACACAAAAGTCGGAGGTAACGACTAGCTAAATAATAATTGAAATGTAAATCTTCACAAAACCGACTTCAGATTTAGTATAATATCGACTAAATCATAACTTGTAAAGTGCTGCTTCCGTTGTCATAAAATTTGAATAGAACCACTTAGGAGGTATACTTACTGTATTCAATAAACAAAAGAATTATCCAAGTCGAACTATGCTGTAGAAACGTGTTGTCGCCGTAGAAAGATGACAGTGCTATAAAAAACAAATTTACTTACTAACTGAATTTATATGCTCCCTCTTTTTGATCTCCGAAGTAAAACGAAGAGTGTTATAAGTTTAACCTCTCTCTCTCTCTCTCTCTCTCTCTCTCTCTCTCTCTCTCTCTCTCTCTCTCTCTCTCGCTCTCTCTTTCTGTGTGTGTATGTATGTCTGTGGTATCGTAGCTCTTTAGCGGGTGGACAGATTTTAATGCGGTTTTTTTGTTGCAAAACTAAGTGATAGAGATGGTTCTTAGCTACAGTTTATGAAGATATGTCCATTTGTTTAAGGTCATCACTTCATTTGCAGCTATTTTGTAAGCATCGGAAGGGATATTAGACGCACTGTGAGAATTTATTTCATTTACATAGGTGATACCTAACAGACCTAACATTACTGAGTGCTGGTACAACGGAGCTAGTCTAATGATGAATTTCTAAGATAGAAGACGTAACCCTGACATGCAGCTGCTGGTAAACACATCGAGTTTGGACTCGTTCGATCCGCCTTAACTATAGCTGTTGCTATTTTCTGAAGACGAAGACTTGATGACAAACGATTGACCTTATAGCTAGATAGCTATAGTTTAAAAGTTTAAGGTATTATGTAATTTTCATTATCTTGGCAGTTTTTCTAAAGCTCATCATAAAGGAGAGATGTTGTAAGTTTGTTTTGTTTGTGTATGTGTTTGTCTGTGGCATCGTAGCTCTGAAACAATAGTGATGGGCGGTTTCAACCCCCAATGCAAAATGAGGGGTCTGCCTGATGAAAAACGTGTGTATTTATACATCTATATATATAAAGTCGTGCAAGCCACACTATTTATAATTCAAGTACGGCTGAACAGATTTGCCTGTAAATAGATAGGTAGCTAGCTTATGACCAGTACAAAGGATACTTTTTATTCCATTTGTCTATGAGGAAATTGGGATAAACAATGTTTTAATTTTTCCCATAGAAACGGAACGGGTAGAACAAAGTTCGCCGGGGCAGCTAGTTGAACATAAAGAGAAAGGAATATGTAATATTATATAATTCTAAAATCTACAACAGTACTAGCACGTGGCTTCATTCCACTATCTAAGAAGACTCATATCAATGAGAAAAAGACCTAACATGTTACAATCAAAAATAAAAATAATCTTATTAATCTTATTATTAAAATAACCCCCCCCCCCCTGACAAAACCTTTATGTTACCAAGTCAAGAATCATCTCGATTACGTCTGCTTTCAAACAAAAATATCCGCATCGAAATTGGTCAAACCGTTCAAACAGTAAAACTTTAAAAAGCAAACTGCAAATACATTACTATACCACTTAAATATACAAAATTTTCTCGATTCCACAGTGATTCTGTCATCAGATTAAGACTTGGTCGCAATAAGACCACTTTGGTAATATGCTTTTCTAAATAAAGCGAACCTCTGAACGGAGAAATAGATTAACATACATAAAAAATTAAGGACTCCAACATATTACCGCCTCCCTTATTCCCATTAGATTAATAAGCTTCTTTGAGTGATTGATAGAATTGTTATTATTATAGAAAACAATTTCTATTTACTAATCTCTGTTATTATCACCTCGCTTCAGTCGCCACTGTGACCTAGCAGCTCAGCGTTGTGCTTAATTTCTTGAGATCCTGGGTTGCAGGGTCAGGCAACAAAAATTAGTAAATGCTGATTGACCTAATCAAAATATGCAAAAAGAAGAAAGTATTTTCATGCCCGTCTCTCCTCGAAGAGGTAGACCAAGGTCAACCAGAGCACCCACGACTAGCAAAATATACTGATCTCACAATTTAATTGGGGTCAAGCCTACTGCCAAGCAGGCACTTACCCGGTCCCGAGCAACATTGTTGTTATTAGAAAATTGAGGAAACATATTTTTATTGAGTTGCTTGACCTAGGAATTTAACCCAGGAAATCTAGTGGTCATCTCCAACACCAGATCGTTAGACCACAGAGGTGGACTATAGTGAGAAATTGAGGACCATTACAATAAGACCAGCCTTTGGAAGCTGTTAGTAGCTAGCTGATGAATATGAGTCTGATTAAAAACAAAATTCTTTCCAAATTTCAGGTTTTTTGAAGGTGCTCATTTAGAAAGTTCACAAACTAGTTATTTTTTAAAACAGAAATTTATTCAAATATTGAATAAAAAATATTAAACTAGTCATAGCATGGGTAAAATTATAACTTAAACAAACATCACATTGAGCTATATAAGACTAGAAGAGTATCCAGATTACCACCAGCCGTTACCGTAACCGGCACCATAGCCATAGTTGGATCCGTAACCGGAACTGTAACCGGCACCATAGCCGTAGTTGGAACCGTATCCGAGTGAACTGTAACCAGCCCCCAAGCTGTTGTATCCAAGACTGTTGTATCCGTAGGATGGGACTACTTTGTTGACGGTGACAACTTGGGGTTCAGCGATGACCTTGCGTACGTTGATGACTTGTGGGACTTCGACGACTCGTTGAGTGTTCACCACTTTGTTGACAGACACGACCTTAGCGGCTGGGGCAGCGTAGCTGATGGCTGGGGCGGAGTAGCTTATAGCTGGGGCAGTGTAGCCGATGGAGGGAGCCGCGTAGCTGCTGTAGCCTCCATAGCCACTGTAGCCACTGTAGCCACCGTTTAGGCCGCTGCTCAGTCCGATGCCACCCAGGTAGCCTCGCTTCTCACGAACATTGCCGGCAGACGCGCAGGCCACAATGGCAAGAACAACTACCTGTAAAAGACAATACATGAAAATATTAATAAACATAGAAGACGTAGATAAGTTTAAATTGGTAAATCATATATATTATGAGACACTTCAGATCCCTTAATTTTTGTAACTATTGGTTTTAATTTTTAGCTTAAAAAATCCTTGTTCTATTTTATATTGTTTATGTTTTAATTAACAAAAGTTTAATATAAATTTAATCATTAGTTATTAATGATAATAGGATGACAATTAAAGGCATCATTTATAATCGAGTTTTAGTTCGAATTAATAACTATTCTAAATTTTTCTAAATTATCATTCACATTTCTTATTAAAATGTTTTTAATACATTCGATATAAAATGTGTAGAGTTGATAAAAAATGACGAAATGCCCGTCAAATATTGAATTTTATTGATAACTTGATTAATGTGGAGCAACTTACGAAAGATTTCATGTTGGAGTCGGTAGGTAAGACAGTTGTTTATTTTGTGTCTACATGCGCTGCCGCTGCCACTATATATACCTAACACGAATATCATTTTGCAACTTCGTCCTCGGAACCATCTTGAACAAAATAAATTGATGTTGCATTTATAATTTTGATATAGCCTTGTAGTTCATCCACTAAGAGCGAGACAAGGAGTTGCTGATAGTATTTTTTGTAAGTCTCGTCTCCACAGAATCAGTTATTCTTTCATGGGCCAATGTATACGTTTTTACAATAAACTTCCCGAGCATATTAAAGACTTACCATTTAATAAATTTAAAAAATGTATTAAGATAAAGTTGTATGGTAAGGGTTATTATAAGATTTCAGAATATTTAGAAGACAGAAATGCTTGGGATTAATTGCTCCTCATGTCAATCTCTGCAAATTATTTGTGAATGTAATAAACTTTTGTAAATTAGATTTATAAGAAAAAAGACAAGCCCGCTGAGTTTCTTTCGCCGGATCTTCTCAGTGAGTGGCCGCGTTCCGATCCGGTGGTAGTTTTTAGAATTATATAGACGCGTTACAAGAATCTGTATATGGATCTACGTAATAAAAGCTATTTTGAATTTGAATTTGAATTTATTGATGTCTAAACTATTTAAAGACATGTAACGACCGCTCAACTTGTTTCGGACACTATAACTCCATTGTTGTGTCCGGCTTATTTGAATAGTGGGTTAACTTATGCAAAAGGCTTATCAGGTCTGTTTTATGTTGATTGCGCACCATTAACGTGTTTGGTGTCTATAGACGTATAAATGAGATACCCTATTTTTCACATGATGATTGCAAAAAATCGACTTCGATTTCAATATTATGTTGCTAAAACCAAAAAAATAATATTATTAGATTATGCTGATATTTGTTATCCTGATATTACTCAGGAATGTCTTTAAACTTGAGCGCCTGCAAAATGTAGGCATCCGCTTCATTTTCGGGCTGAAGAAATTTGATCATATCTCCATTTTCAGAGAGCGCCTTAAGTATCTTCCCATTCGTGAGCGTAGAAACCTTCATTGTCTCTATTTCCCTTACAAAGTTCTATTTAATTCTGCTTCTCCTGAATATCTGTACGAGCGTTTTACATTTTTACGCCCTTTTGATTCAGATTGCTGACCACACTTACGTGGAATTTGAAATTGCCTTGTAGTTCCACTAAGTTGTATAGCCATTATGTTACTTTGAATGCTGTGAAACTCTGGAATTCATTGCCTTATGAAATTCGGAGTATTCAATCATTAACAGTTTTTAAGAAGGCAGTAATGGAGCGTTTTGGTGTGTAATTAATTAGCATGTTGGCACTTTAGTCATAATTAGTGAGTTAGTTTCTATTTTTTTTTGTAAAGTAAGTTTTTGTATTGTGCACTGTATGTTCTACATTTCTTTTATGCATTCTCACTGTTTTGGGTTTGCTGGAAGAAATGTCTTTTAGAGATAAGCTCGTCTTTTGTATAATATTACATATTTACTTGTTTTTTGACTTTTTGTATACAATAAAGAATTAAAGAAAGAAAGAAAAAAAGAAAGAAAAGACTACTTTTCTCGATTTCCTTGGGATTCCATTATCAAATGTAGACTTGATGGCAATGGGAGCACTTTAAAAATACGCTCTTTCAAATAAAAATAGTTTTTTATAGGATTTAGAAGTGACGAAGAAATCGAATACCTACATCAAAATTTATCTGTCGAACATTGTCGTTTCTTTCTATATAATTTAATAAAAATGATTTTTACAGAAAACAGGCACATCAACAATTGGCTGAATTGATAAAAAACAGGTTTTGGACTTTGTGGCAAAGAAAGTTAGATGTCAAAGCATTGATAATTAAGCATAACCCAAAATTGCTGGTAGGATTTTATTTAAATTTGTATATCTTGAAATCTTTAGCCATCTTTTGAAAAAAGAGTTGTTAATCGTGATGTGGACAATCCTTATGAGGAACCCTCGGTGAGTGGCCGCGTTCCGATCCGGTGGTAGTTTTTTGAATAATATAGACACGTCACAAGAATCTTTGTTTAGATCTACGTAAATAAATATATTTTGAATTTGTATGTTGGCCGATTCTCAGACCTACTCAATATGAAGTATCTTCACGCCCATATCCCCAAAGAGGTAGGCAGAGGCACAACCAGGGCACCTACGACTAGCCGAAGACACTAAGTCCCACAATGTGATAGGTGGCAAGCCTATCGCCCACCGGGCACATTTCCAATCCCGACTAACACTTTTTTTTTATTGGAAAATTAGAAAAATCCAATTTTATTTTTGTTGGCCGAACCGGGATTCAAACCCAGGACCTCATGCAGTCAAGTCCAACACCCGGACCGCTAGACCACAGAGGCGATTACTACTCAATATGATCACAAAATTTACCTACTCAATATGATCACAAAATTTCATGATAATTGGTCAAGCCGTTTCGGAGGAGTACGGAAACGAATATTGTGACATGAGAATTTTATATACATATAGGAAATAGATAACAATTATTTAAAATCTGTAGTAAACTTATCTCTAACTTTTTCTTTTAAGTTATAAAAATAGTATATTATTCTGTACTGACCGACCCGGTGAACTTCATATCGCTTGACATTAACAGCTACTAACAGTTTGTCGGTTTGTATGAATTAAATCATTTTTTTCCATTTTCCTTGCAGTTTCCACATTTTTTTATAAGGCAATAACCAACACATTAAAAAAAATGAAATTGGTCCATCTATTCAGACGTAATGCTATGACCATGTCGAAATGGGGATTTATTTATATCTATAGATTACAAACTAATTTGCGGAAAATCTGTGGTCGCTAATCGAATTCGTAACATAGAGATCCGAGAAAAAGTGGGATGAAAATGAGAAAGGGCATGCTTCGTTGGTTTGGTCACGTGGAAAGAATGACACATGAAAAATTGACATAGCGAGGTTGATAGGCGTCGATGAAATCGCTCGGATGTTATCCGAGGCTAGTATCAAGTCTCCGAAACCGGCATGTTTGTTAATAATGTAAGGGTAACGAATCTGAAAAAAGCCAGGCAGGTTTGCCAGGGACCTGAGGTTTGACACTCGATATCTGCTAACCCCGCAAGGGACTTGGCGTGAAGATATGTATCTATGTAATTTGCGCAAGGGTCTTACCCCGGTTTCCGAAACACCAAGCAATTTTAGTCCACGATTTATTTCTGCATGGTTAAAATGTTTAGCATGAGTTTGGTTTAGAAGTATTATCTATGTCAAACAGCTGTTATGATCAGATGAATCGTAGATGATTGATCTATCGGAAACTGAGGGTTAACTTATCCCTATCTTAGGTTGGCAACACATGAGTTTAAACTTATAACGATTTCTTCTGCTATTTAAAGATTAAATAGCAAAATCGTAAGTGGAAGAATAAAAACAAGGTAAGTAGTACGTATCATAGCAGGAAGAATTTAACACGGTAGCTCTGGTCTTCCGCCGGATTCTCTTGTCGAGGTTGCAACACCTAAGTAGCATTTTTTATTATTTGATTAATGGATAATTAACTTAGAACCTAATTGTTAAAAAATACATCCACTTTAGAAACTCTTTAATAGTGCAAAAGGAGAGGAATGTGTATGTAGGGAAAAAAATATTGCAAAGCAAGGTTGTAATTTTTCTTAGGGTCGCTTTGCATGAGTCTGTGCCTATTCCAAACATAATGGAAGAGAGAGTTGAATGGGTCCAAAAACATGAAGGTTGGATTAAATGCGGTTGAAACGAATACGATATAAAAAAAATTAGTATTAAGATCGCCAATAGCATCTGTAACAGTTAGATCAGAGAAAAAGCATATTTGAAAGAAAGTGTTGTTGTCAAACTACAATGCATCCTCCGTTGGTTTTTCCAATTGGAAAAAATGGCAGATGAGACATTGACAAAAAGTTACATGATGCGAATATGGATGGAAGTTGAGACAGAAGGGATTGAACGTAGGTCTCCCTACGTTGACATTTCATGGTCAAATCGCTTGGTTACTATCCGAGGATATGTCAAAGTCTTTGAAGCTGGTCAGTTTTACTGAAAAGAGTAATGTATATTGATGTAGATAGGTCAGTGAACACCAAACACTTGGCACCCGAAATTCTATGCGGAGCAGGGCTCTGTAATGTATTTGTCTTGAAAATATGCAATTGTTTTATATGACTACACAGCCAACAGCATATAACGCTCCAGATCAATCTAATACACTGAATAGATACAAAAAATGTAAGAAATAAATACTACTCAAACAAACATGTTCAAATAAACATTTTATCAAATCTATTTATATAATTAGCGTTAACCTGTCGGTTAGCAGTTAACTAGTTAACCGTTGGTTACCATTGAGTCACACTTCGCGACCGAGACCCCGCTTCCGTTTGATCGGCCTCGAGTCATTGACCTTGTTATTATTATATTTTATATGCATAATTTCTTTACGTGTTGTATTTTTAATTTTAATGAAATGTTAACAGTATCTAAACTAAGTATTTTTAGATTACAATTTGTACGCTTTGTTTATGATATAATAAATATTATAAATATTATTACAGTTAGAGGATTGAAAGAAAATATTGGTGTACAAATAAATAAATAAAAAAGGCATTCTTTTGTTTGCGTGTAAGTAATGGCAGATTAATAGGTTGTAAGTACCTAGAGCTAGGTTGACTTCTCCGATCAATTCCGTGAAGGTGTCTTCGAAACCGGCAAGTTTGTATGAAAAGAGTTATTAATATTAATGAAGCTTGGTAGGTTCGCAAGGATTGAGATACTTGTCCCTTGATACTTCCAGCCTACCCATATCTATACTTACGAAATAACATGTCCTGGAGTAGACACCCACTAAGGACGGAATTTTGGAAATTCTACGCCTAAATATATATATATAGGGATTGAAAGTTTGTATGGAAGACCGTCATTTTTATGTTACCAACATTAAACTTTATTTTTGGCTACTTATTAAATATGAGTAGATACGTGTTTAAGCGTTTCTGGAAATTCTAGGGGATGAAATAGGGGTTCAAAGTTTGAAGGAAAGTCCTTACTAATGGGTTATTATAAAGGACTAAATTGTTCATACATTTTTTAATTCAACTCCAGTTCAGTAAATATATTAACTGCCACGCGAGCAAAGCCGCGGGTAACAGCTAATGCAGGTATGTATTCTACGACAATTATTGTTTTCGAAGATTGTGAAATGTGCCTTATGGAAAATATAGACGTAAAGGTTTGTCGCTGTCAGTCAACGGGCTACCCTGCACTCCTGGCTGAAAGACGACTGTTCCCATCAACGTCATTATGGTCATCATAATCCAGATTGTCCACCACTATTAAGAATATTTTTTTCTGAAATAGGCCGTTTAACCTGTGAACTTATGTAAGACTCCCAAATTAATGCCAAAATGTCAGTGCTCACACTTGTACTGATCCAGATGACAAGGTAATGTATTATTCAAACTTACGCGGAGGTTTACGCTTATATTATTTTCGTTTTGAAGGTGAAGTTAAAAGAATGAGTCAAATGCTGATGAAAGTTTCTCCGACAATTGCAACGTTTTAAATTTTCGCAATTCGTCTTTTTTCATTTATTTATTGTAACTATATATGCTTAATATTATAAATGTGAATTTCTGTCTGTCTGTTACGCTTTCACGGCTAATTAAATACATTTTAATGTAGATATAGCCGAAGACCCGAGTTCAAATAAAATAATGAAATACGGATCATGAAAGTTAAAGTAAAATGGAAGCTTTAATTTATTTTTTTTGACCGCCTCGTTGGTCGAGTGGCTAGCGTATTCGCCTAACTGCACCGATGAATCGCGAGGCTCGGGTTCGATTCCCGACGGGGGCAGGCATTTGTGTGATGAACATTTAGATGTCCGCATTTCTGGGTCTGAGTGTTTATTAAATTTATTCTGGTATTTATTTAAGCATTTCTATGTAATAGTATCGTTGACTAACAACCATAACAAAAGCATATAATTTGCTTACTTCGGGGTTAGATTCAATTTGTGTAACTTGTCCAGGAATATTTATTTATTTTATTTATCTTCAAGTTAGTTAATATAGTTATTACTAGCTGCCTGCTCCGGCTTCGCTCGGATGTTAATTTTTTTGATTATAAATTGAGATGCTATCCTATCTTTCAAGTTGGATCAAACTGCACACGGTGTGCAAATTTGATGCAAATCGGTTTAGTAGATTAGGAGTCCATC